>OMNM01022505.1:1969-16188 GCA_900302745.1 Parablennius parvicornis | reverse complement strand
CAAGTGGAAAGGAAAGGAGATATTCTGCATGCGACGGTGTGAAAGTGTGCACAACAACGCCCGAGAGATGTTGGTGTGTCAGATAGACACGTCTCTATGTGAGAGTGTGAAAAAGCAAGTGAGGAGAAGAAAAAAAAAAACATACAGAGCAGTGCGCCAGAAAAGTGAGTCTTATATAAATAGCTCACCTCATAGAGGATAAGGCTAGTTTCCTGCTGAAACCCTGCTCTCTCACACATGACTGGAAGCAGGTCTCCTGGTTACAGTGAGAAGAGAGCAGCGACAAAAGAAATTCATCTTTCAATTCAAGTATTTCTGCCATCGGTTAAAAAAAAAAAAAGAAAACTACAAAGAATAATCGCTTTTATCTGATGACTGAATGACGTGTTTTCACATGGCACTCACTTATTTTGCAGGATATAGGGGTGTAGATATGTCCACAATAATTTAAGCTTCTGGTTTTGGGGTCATACATCTTCAAAAACAACATGACATCATCTGACAATAGGAGAGAGAAGCAAAAAAAAGAAGAAAACAAAAGGTGACATTATGGCATCAGTGTATTTCGGTCACATCAGCGATGAGAACCTTTGAAGCGGGATGTCAAAGTCTAACCAGACACATGAAAAATTGTGGGCGTCGTCACGGAGCTGGATTGGCGGGACTTACGGTCTTTGTCGAACTTGGGTAGCGTGGCCCCGCTGGCTGCCATCTCCGGATCCACCGTCTCCAGAAATATTGTCCAGGGGTTCTCGTTGTCGCTCAAGTCGATCATCTGAAGAAGAAACATTTACGGTTCGTGACGTTTGTCCATTTGCCGGGCCGATAAAAACGATTAAGTGAAAACTGCCAGCAATTAGATGATTTTAAGAACGATTTCTTGTCGGATAACCGACCGCCATTACCTGAGAAAGCATATCACGTTATACCGTTTAGGTGATAATGAATAAACTAGTAACTCTAAATAAATCCCGAAAGACAGAAGGATTTCTAAAGATTCGATTGATTACTTTTACAGCTTGCCAGGGTTTGGCCCCACTTAACGAATAACTGACGCGACATGTGACGAGGTCCACAGGTGAGTTTTGGTTGTTCCGAAATTGACGCAAAGTAAAAACCGAGCTTTTTCTATCAGCCGTCTCAGGCGTGCAGAATAACTGACCTCTTTTAAATCAGTACTAAAATTAAGTGCTGCTTTTAAATCCTGCTGAATTCAGCCAACAATTAAAGTCCTACTATGTTTCTTGCAGCTCTCAGATTGTGGGGCACAACAGCAGAATGCTGAAGTAAGACAAAACGAACACAAAAAAATTCCTCTGCATGCCATGCACACACGCACACACGCACGAGCAAACCCACCGATTTGTTGCAGTCAGCCTCGTAGTCGAGCATGGCAGGCCGCTTTGTGCCGTTGCTTCGGGCCTGCATGGGCCACAACCTCATCTGCTCCTGTGGGAAACCCTGCGGCACATCAGCTATGTCAGTCACTGTGGTTTTAGTTTCTGTCGGCTCAACAATGTCTGCTATAGACACAACGTGACACAAGAGCTCAAGCAACACTAGTCAGGAGTAGAATTCCAATTTTGTGTCACTTATTTTCTCCAACTTTGCAGCGAGTTGATCAACGGTAGAGAATCTAAAGAATGCACCTGGGATGTGCGTCGTTACCAGGAAGTCTAGACTATACATTGTGAGGTTAACAGGATAATCAAGACGCCAGCTCTTACGGACTGAGTGTTCAGTGCAGTGGAGTGCTGAAGTGATAATTGCGCCTTTTAGCATAATTAAGCTCCATCTTAAAGTCATTTGCTTCAAACACAAGACATATTTAGCGAGTCCTTTAAATGTACAGAGAGTAAATCCAGGGTCTCTTTTCACAAGGATTTCACCATAGCATATGCCAATATGAAGAGACTCTCACCATGGTCTGGGAGAGATTCTGCACAAACTCCTGCAGCGTGGAGCTCTTCAGGACTTTGAAGACTGTGTATTTGACTTTTTCCTCGTCATACATGTCGTTGCCCTGATGACCACAGAACTGGTCCTCTGTCACCATCTATTCAGGGAGAGGAGATGAAGAGACTCAGTGAGGACCAATATAACTGAACACTATATAAAAAAACCCCAAAAAAACATGCATAATGAGAACATGGAAGTTTCTTTGCTGTAACCCGGTATTAGCACCAATGTCCTGACTGCTTGGCTTCATATACTTTATTAATAGAATTTCATGGGAAGTGTTAAAAGTAGCGGTGTGTTTTGTTTAAAGTAGCACCACCGATTAAACAGAAAGCAGAAAAAAACACATTTCATACTCCAAAAGAGGTGATAATAGTAGAATTTAAACATTAGAACAGTGTTTTGCGGAGCAAAGCAAACAATGCTAACTTGATTTTTTTTTCCCCCCCGAATAAACTGCATCAACACATTCTGTTCTAGTTCCTGTTTCATTGGCACTGTGCAAAACAGATGGGAATGAGAGCACCTGCAGGTATGGCTTGGTTTTATGGAAAATAGTTTTACTGGACAGTGAACCTGAGAGTGCTATTGTTAAAAACTCAGTTTCACCCCAGATTCACAAATGAACCAAAATTTTAGTTCAAAAACTTAAAAGCTTTGCTCAAGTTTTAATGCGTGACCAACTTTCAAAATATTTTATGCCGAACACCATTACAAAATGAAGTGCTTGTGAATACCACAAAAAAACAACAACCCAAAAAACCCCTAAAAAGTAGTATCAAAACCGCAAATGACACTAACATCCATGGTCATTAAAACTATAAGTCTTAAATAAAAAAAAAAAAAGTTTGTGAAACTTATTGACAGTTTTATGAAAAGCATTTTACCCTACGATTTCAACTAAACATAAGAACAAGAAGCTACTTGTTATTGCCATGTGGTATCAAACACATAGTAGCAACCAAAAGAGCAAACATAAACAAACACTAAATTCTGCTCTGCTTCAAATATGAACACATCATTCCAACAATTCCTGACATTTTCGTGTTAAATATTTACAACCATACGTAATCCAATGTTAGAACCAACAGCCCAATTAACAGTTAAAAGTTCCTGCTTTACCGATCAAGTGGATTACCACGGCTGTATTCATAGTCAAGTGTCCCTTGTCTCCATAGTATTGTGTGTGCAGACATGTTTCACCATGTACCGTAATATTGATTTGTACTAAGTGACAATTCAATCAATGAAGAAGCACTTTAGCAGCCTCTCTGGTTCCCTACCTGGACCTGCATGTAGAGGTGAGCCTCTTGGCGCTCCTTCCTCTTCTGTGCCTCCACCCTTTTTTCTTCCTGCAGACGCTCCACCAACTGCTGAGGGATATCCACGTCGGTCATCGGCTGGAGCACCTCACCTGCGACACGGGAAGAATTTTTAAAACAAATCAGAAACTACATCAAGTAGTAAATGCAGTTTTCTCTATTTGCGATCATAATAAATCCCAAAAGCTTTGTAAACTCCAAGCAGAAGAAGTGTAAGACTCACTGAGCTTGGACTCGCGGATGTAAACCAACATATAGGCGTTGGTGCAGTGGCGGACCGAGAGGTCGTCGTCGTGTCCGCCGTAGTTGTGTTCTATGGCCTCTTCCTTGGTGCACCGCGAGACGACGTCGTCATCGAACTTACACCACTGCGGGGGTCGAGTGGTGAAGGAAACAAACGGCAGGGATCAAGGGAACAAAGAAGAGGGGAAGAGAGAGAAGGAAAAAAAAGAGAGAAAACCACAAAGCACTTGAGACAATCATTAACTTTAAATCATTGAAATACTTTTAATCAACCCCATGAGGAAACTACATTATTTACACTAAAATAAAACATTTTATGTATAAGCATCTATTGAGTCTGTCTTAAGTGAATTATTGTACGAGTACCTAATTAGTTGATCAATTTATTAACCAAACTACAGAAAAAAAAAAACAGGTGGTACGTGACCCATCTGTCTGTATTCGCTTTGCAAATAGGAGCAGTTTTCCAAATCATATGGACTAAGACGACTGCTCCCGAGTACATTGCTGTAAGATACCACATCATTTTGTATCTCCACTTCTCAATATGCAAATATAAATAGAGGATGTCTATAAACAGCAACACTTTCTGCAGATTCATAATTCATTGGCTCTGGAAACAACAAGATAAACATCACAATTTATACGACAAGATGTCATGACAAACGTGTCTATGTTATCAGAAGTGCTTCATATCAACAGACAGTACGTAATGTTTGTTTAAAATGGGAAAAACATGCAGTGCTCCCTTAAGTTAAGCCCCCCAAAAAAATGTGAAGCCCATCTACTCTGCCAATAAATCCACTCCCACTGAATATTTGGTGAAAAGGTGCATAAAAAAAAGTTGTTCTCACGATTGGTTCCTTGACACTCACTTTGCCGTCTCCTTTCGGGTTAAGATAGACGACGTAGTGACCGCCGTGGTTGTCCCCACTGTGCACTAGCACTGCGTGCAGGATGTAATTGGCCGGGTCCTTGGAGTCGGGCTTCTGGAGAAACTCATCCAGAGGTAACTGGTCTGGAAACTCAAACCTGTTTGAGCAGAGGAAAAAAAAAAAAAAATCAAGATGCAGCGAGCACAGATGGAAGCGGTGGGAGGGGCAGACGAAGGCAGAAATCAAGAGAATTGGGGGTGTGTGAGCTCATTTACATAACCGCAGGGGTAAATGCCTGTGGCAGAGTCAAGAGGAAAACTCTTGAGCTTATCTAGACAACACCGCTGAAAATGATCTTTTTGAGTAGGCTGCGTGTGTGCGTCCGTGTTCTGAAACGGTTCTCACATTATCTTAGTGGATTGTCATCATCATTAATGCCCACGAAGCTTTGCATAATATAATAAGAGCAAACAGGAAACCATCTCCAAGACTTCCTTTCTCACTGTCGTGGAACAGCAGGTCAGGACTTGCTCTTTATAGAGCGGCTGCTCAAGTGACATTTCGGGGAAAATCGACTTTTTCTTCTCTTGTTAAAATGAACCAGATTCTCTTCAATTATGTCTAAGTAGCAGCTGCAGACACGGCGACTGTCTGACTAAGTGTGGCGTCTGTTCTAGAGGATGTTATGCAGTTGTTGGAAGCAATATAAAGCATGTCCTACCTGTCGTTAATCTTGATATTTTGGTCAGTCTGTGGATCGTACATGAACCTCATCAGCTGCAGATGAAGAATCGGTGGAAAGGTGAGGAACTTCACTCCTTTTTCGGCTTCCTGCAGAGCAAACGGAAACACGTCAGACACACGGTCGGGGCACCGCATCGACAATCACTCTTCTATTTCTTAAATCCCGCATTTCTCTGATTTTCTTGTTTTGATGCATTTACTCTTTTCAAAGCAAGCAACAACTGACTTTCTGTTAGACTTTTTTTTTGGGGTGTAATACCAAGAAAACATAGGCTTTCAATACAGCAAAAAATAATATTTCTAGCTTCAACAATGGGCTGCAATTTATACTTGCACACAATCATGTAGCAAAGTAACTTTTATTCTTATAATCTTGTAAATAATACAAAAGCAAAACTGAACAAAATAAAGAAAAGCGCATTAAGTAAATCAATACTGGAGGATCTAACACTTACCTGAAGCCCGTGCTCTCCCGCGTCATATTTGTTGTCCCCATCTAACTGTTCAGTTGCGACATAATCTTTGAACGACTCGAAGACTGAAAAGGGCCAGGAACATGAATTAAATTCAGAAAACATAACGGGCAACAAGAACATGCAAACTGAGACCTGAACATTGACCCAGAAATAAGCAACAGTCCCATAAAGCAACAATTAGATAAAACATAGAACTATATGGAGTAAAAGCAAGAAGTGGTACGGCTACTCACTGTTTTTCTTTCCTTTTATGCTAAGCTGAATATCATAGTAGTCCTCTATCCGTTCAGATCGGTAGTCCACGTGCTTACACTGGATATACGACTGCAAAGTAAAACACACACACGGCCACATGAGTCAGAATGTAGGATACAATAAGCCAAAATCTTTTTTTTTTTTCAAAGGGGTCAAATCTTGATTTAACCCCGTTCTATTCTTACACAGACATTCCTTCAGGCTACATCCTGTACAAAGTTAGCCTACTTTGTCACCATGTTTACAGAAAGTACAGAATGATACATGCCGCGAGGAAATTACCGAGCAGAAAAAGGATGTGCAAACCTGCGTCTTGGAAGGGTTTTCATTTTATATTTTTCAAACTATAAATAAGTCAAAGTGGGATGTTCAAAATACAGCATACGGCCTAAACTAGCGAGTGAAGTGGACTAGAAGAAGAACTTGAAGAATACATACCACCATTTTTCCTCTGAAGAGCTTCGGGATCGTTCCCTCAACACACGTTCCTTTCATTTTGTTCTCCACATTGTCCAGGAGCTGTAGCACACATGGATGTGTCAGTAATCATTCAGCAAGCGCACGCAGGAATATGTCAGTCTGAGGAAACTCACCACTCTGCACAACTCCTGTACATCGTGTTGCATGAAGCTATCTAGTGTTTCCCATCTTCCCATGAAAACACACAGAGGCAGTTAGACACAACATCAGACAAAAGAAATGACTTTTTAAATACATTTGTAACTTTAAAATATGAGATTCCACTCTTAACTATTGAATAAATTTCCAGCAGATACATGTGACAAGATATAATACATCCAATTTGATAAATATACCTGTTGTGACAGTTATGTTACTGAGCCAACATCCGAGTAAAAACATTTGTTTTACTATTTCATCGTTTTAATGGCAAAAAAAAACACATCTCGTCGGTGAATAAATAGTACAACTGACCCGAAGGACTTGGTGAGTTTCTTGGTGCCAACGGGCTTGTCGCTGTGCTGCAGCTCATAGAAAACCCTCTGCAGTGCCAGAGGAACGCTCTTGGACGAGTCATCCCCTTCTGTAGGCATCATGTAGACCGCCTGGGAAGAGAAAGCGTCATGACCATTCACAGCGCGACAAAAGCACAAAAATGCTCTCAAACTGAAGCCTACAGATTTCATAACATTCTGAGGACAAATAAAACATTTTCGAGCTGCAGATAGAAAGGATCCGACAACCTCAATGAATCACAATGATGTGCATCAGCAACTAAATAAAATTAATGCGCTCAACTTAAAAACAGCAGCAGATAACAGATTTCATGAGCAGGCCAGCAGGTTGTGACCCAATCTCGCTCATTCATTATCTGTGAGAATTAGGTGGGTTACTCCTAATGCGTTCCGTGAAAATTAAAAGCACCGGTGTTACTACGAAAACTTCTGAAACGAGGAGAAAGCCTTACCCGCCGTAGCTGGTTTGTGAAGAAGAGTGTCTGTAGCAGGCTATTCATGTAGCAGGTGGCTCCCTGGTTCTTCAGCCCAACATATCCTGTGTGTTTCTTTGAGTCCCAGCTGGTTATACAGAAAGAAAATAATATTACATTAACAAATCAAAGCCTGAATGAAAAAGAAAAAGGTTGTCTGGGATCAATGCCGAATGTTTCCGAGAGAAATTTCCACGTACGCCACTCCGTGTGGGGCATCGGCCTGGACGTAGACTTCAAATGTGACTTTGTCGTCGTCGATGAAGCCTCTCTCTGGGTCAGTCACATCCTGAAACAAAGCGCCATCAAAAAAAATATTTTAGGAGGAAAACAAAAGTCTCACAGGTGAAAGTAAATCACAGACAGATGTTCACAACATCACATTTCTTAGGGCAAATCCAACACACAAAATATATCTGTCACAATGTGTTACGACTGTGTAATAGTTCATTTCTAAGCTGAAACAATGATCTTGTGAATTAAAGCAGGCGACTTTTTTGTACTCACACTCCAGGACATGAAGTTGGAGAAACCCCAGTCGTTCTCTTTGTGGAAGAACAGGTGACTGATCCTGCGACTGAACGACTTCTCGTCGTCTTTGTAGTTGATGATCTTCAGCATGGCCTGTGCATGGCAAGACCATGACCTGAAACATTGACAAAAAAAAACAGATTTAACGGATGTATTCCTACTGTGAGATGTATCAGACAGCTTTGTTTTCTTCACTGTTCATTTTGATAAATGAAAGCCATATTTATGATACATGATTGTTTTACCAAAAAAAACCCCACAAAACACAGGTAATGGAACAACAAGGCCTTGGTTGCAGGTTTTCTCACTACAGCCATAAAAAGTGACAGGGCTAGTCATCTAAATCATTATCGAGCACGAAACATAAATCTGAACATATTGACGCAAACAACCTTGAAGCAACTCTAAATTATATGCAGTTTGCTTTGCAGACTTAATAGAAATTACGCCTTTCGAACAAAGCTGGGACGACTGAACCAAAACGATTAAAAAGGCTTTGAGCTTTTGTACTGAACCTTCAAAATGAAAAACATTCCACTGAAAAGTTTTCATCAGTATGCAGTTCTGTCAATCAACAGGGAAAACAAAAAAACCAAAAACAAAACACTTGACAAAGGATTGCAGTATTCATAAAAAAAAAAAAAAAAAAAAAAAAAAATTTAAATGTTGTTGGAATTTATCCACATAAACTTATTTGGAGATAATACTGGAAGGGTGCAGCTAAATACCAGTGAGGACAAGGTGTGTAAAGCTAGTTACAGGCGTGTTGATTACTAACTGTTGTCACAGCAAAAAGAAAGAAAAAAAAAACCTAGCGGACACATTCATTTGACATCAGTGATCTCGTAACAAACAGTAAGATGGTTGGACGGTCTAATGTGAGCAGGTTTCCTTTCACCACATTAGACTGATGTAATCAAAACAAACACACACTATGAGGCGGCATCATGTCGTGGGGATACGTCTCTAAAACACACTTTAACCGGCTAGAAAAATCAATCATGTCCTCGACCTGGAAAGTAGAACTATTTAAAATGTTTTGTTTTTTGTGTGTGTGTGTGTGTTCAGACCGTATACACAAATAGCACAAGCGAGTCTGGCTGATAACTGGAATGACATGTATCGACACTGCTGCTGCATTACAGCATTAAATGGCTGCGCTGGGCAACACTAAACGTCTGCAGTCGTGAGCACCTGAACTCTGCAGTCTCTCAGTTTCTCCCTCCATCATAGTTTCACTCGGAATCTGTTGTTTCAGTTGGGTTCCTGTGCCCACCTTTGTGCATTCTATCATCGTCCACATTGGACGTTTACAGGGCTGCCTTATCTTTCTGCAAATGCAAACAAATTATATCCCATCGTTGCTGCACGACAAACAACTAGAGGCAAGAAACATATTCCATTTGTCAAGTAAATTATTTAAATTATGACGTGGAACATCAGATGCAGCAACCCACAACACAACTGACTGCGACTGTTCACAGCGCGGCGAGTTTAATACCAACCACGGGTACTGCCGCCACGCACCTTGAACGGAAAGAACACTTACGTGGAGTCGGACTCGGCGTTGCACTGCAGAAAGAAGCCCACGCTCTTCTGGTGTGGCCGGTCTGGGTAGAAGCGAGGCATGACCATGATCTTCCAGGGCAGGTTCCGAACAAAACAGGACGGGCTGAGCACAGACTCGCTCAGACGGCTGAAGCGCTCGACGACAAATCGGAAAGTTGCCTCTGACCGCCAACTGGTGTCTGTGAAGGCAAGGGAGGACAATCAGAGAAGACTGTGAAAACAAGCTTTCCCTAATTACGAGAAAAAAAAGAAGAAAAAAAAAAAGTGACCTGGTGCCCAAAAGGGCCTTAAGTTTGGTAAATACTGCAGCAGCGTGACAGCAGTCATGACTGTCTGTCTTCTTGTTGATGCACTCACACTCCCAGAACAGAAAAACACAAGTGCAAGCTCCAGCACATCTATTTCAGAGTTTCCTTCTTTTATATTCAGGCTATAAACTCAAATTTAAAAGCAACTATGTCACTGATCAGAGCCGTTTCCATTCATGGTTGAGCTTGTTGCTCATCTTTTACTAGATGACATTGTACCTACACATCAATACGGTCATTTAGTGTTTCATTCTGCCCTTGCTTGCTTCCATTTTAGTCACAGTACAAGTTCAAAAACACGAGACGTGAAGTGTTTGCTAGTCCACATCCTCCTCACCATCCTCCATGTCCTCCTCTGTATTGTTGTGTCCGTCTGCCATTGCCACATTACCATTGATCACTGGGTTGGCCGGGATTCTTGGAGGGTCATCTGGATCCCCAGCTACAAAGAGAGAAAAAAAACAAAAACGCAATATGATAAGAGTGTGTGAGTGAGCGTGTACAGGAGCACACTGACAGACAGTACAGACGTCTCATTTTTCATACAAAAGCTTTTGCAGTGCTACAGATGATAAAAGCTTTGGAAATGTGGAGGCAAAAAGAAAACAAAAACACATGGTCAACAAAGCAAAGTTGAAAAAAAAAAGAGGCCCTACGGTAGCTTTAAAATTATTTAGAGCCAAACACATGATCTATATGAAAATGAAGTTGTGTATTCAGACAATGTGTTAAAAAAAAAAAAAAAATTGGAATATTTTTGGAAAGGATTGCCTCCTTAAACTTTTTTTGTAGTGCAGAATCTTTAATCATAAAGATAGTGAAATATTTTGGTCGAAGCATAATTTGGGAGGGTTCCCATCCCCTTTTATTTCACGTATTGGAACCATCCTGCTGAGACATCATGAGAAGTCTCCTTTCCCCACTCTCTGAAGATTGTGTCTGTGTGTATACCTAACAAAAGACCAAGCAGCGCAACAGCGGGCTAGGTAATTATGGATACACTGCAGGATTAAGCTGCAAGTCATCACTCAAACAAAGCACACGTGCACAGAGGACACAATTTATCCCAGCCAAATGAGGTGGCTCACTGCACAAGCTATCAAAACACGGCGATGACAGAATCAGAGGAGCTTTGAGCTGACTTCCAGGAGAGGGTAAAGTCTGTTTAAACCCTGTGATGCTGACAACAATGCTACAGAAGGCAGATTTGAGTGTAACAACAGCACCAGCATGATCGCTGTCATCAAATGTGCCGCGTTGTCAGTCAATCTGTGCAAAAAAACACTTCATGTGCATCCGTGTTCCCCGTCTTCCAACGGGCTTACAGACACAGTTGTGCAAGCTAACTTACTGGCCGGGTCCTTTGGGAAGCTGACCTTGTTTCCCCAAATGGATTAAACCCAGCTAATGGGGTCTGTCAGTCAACTCTATGAAAATCCTGTCCTGCCTGCTGCATGAATCTACTGGAGAATGTCGGTGAAGTGAGCATCAATGAGCCTGTCACAAAAAATCTGTACGAGTCATAGCTGGATTTAGGAGTTAACGCTTCTGAAATAAACATCACATACTTCAAAAAAATAAGATATTTCCTATAAATAGTTCAGAAGAAAACCCAACAATAGGTTCTCGAAATACCCGGGAGAGCTGAACTGCCACAGTAACCTTTATAGTTTATCCACTCTGAAAACTGAAAAACTATTCTAATCTGTCTTAATCTTTTTAAGTCCACAGCTTGTAGACTGGAAGTAGAAGAACTGCTTTATCATAATTATAAATGTTTGACTACAATATAACTTAATTCAATGTAACCAGATAGATTCAGACATTTCACATCTAAAAGGCACAATTCATCCTGTTACAGTGATTTGGCAATAAGTGGAGGGAATACTTTTTTTGGTGCATAAGAACACGCTTAGATATTGTCTTGATTTTCAGAGATAACACTGACTGTTGGAGTCAAAACATGAGAATTGAATTTTGACTTTAACGCTGTTGATTGTACTTCTGAATTCATAACAAACAAATGAACACTTAGATGGGTTTTCATAGCAATAATACACTGAATGATGGAATGGAAACAATGAGCTATCACATCAGTTGACATAGCCCTTTAATAATACAAAAAAAAAAAAAAAACCCACACACATTACATTTGTAGGACAGGTTAAACGGTAGTCTCCCACTATAAAGGAAATGCAGTGTGTGACTGTTGCCATGGTCCATGAGAGAAAGTGAGAAGCTTTATTATGACAACTTGTTTTCACTGCCCTTGTAAGGCTGCAGTGCACTGATAGAGAACCAAAGAATGGTTAACAAGCCCCTAAAGTGCAGAGGGTATAACGTGTGCACCTGCAATCACTGTATCAAGGATTAAACTCAATCACGGGAAAACTGGGTTATAAATTATTGTTTATTTTCAAATGAATACCAAGAAAAAAAACCAAATGAGTCCGTGTTGGGGAATAACAGGCTGTGTGAGAGAGCACAAATAACACAATCACCATACTGAATGACGCAGTGAGGCTGAGGGCTCCATCCACTGTCTACTAAGGCTAAAGTTGACATACGTATAAACTTGATATAAAATGCGGGCGGGGTGGATGGCCGGTGCGTAAAACGCTTGCAACACACTGCAAGAGCTGGCCCGGAGACGAAATCGGACAAACAAAAACACAGATCATTAAAAATGGCGAGCTCCATGCCTTTTGCTCCTCCATACAATGAAGCAGCAAATCCCCGCGCTGTCCGTGTGCGGGCCTGGCTTACCCGCGGCGGCGACTACCGTTACTTGCCAGACACTGTCGCGTGTTTCAAGCAACGTTGTGACAAACGTCAACACATCAAGTTCACAAAATAACGGGATCGTTGACGTGGGGCAATTGGGATTGCCATTGTTCCCGAAGGCAGACGTGCTAAACACGGCGCACGACGAGCTGTTCAGCAAATTCGGGATTGACGCATCTGCGCTTCTGTTAGCAACCTAGCAAACACCAGATCCCTCTGCAGGCCTTTATTGGCCAACATAAGCCGGAATTACGTGGTACGGCCGACCGGCTATGATTAAACTTAGCTGAGTAATGTCCCGATTGAGTCGATGCATTATAACGATAAGGGGAATCTGGAGAGGGTTGAGAGAATTACGCGGGGGAAGCTGGCAAGGCCTAACAATCGGCGATAGCCCAAATCGAACGATGCAAAATACAAGCCTCCATTTTGGAACGCCACACACCCCCTCCGAGAGTTAGCCGGGGAGCTACCTAGCATGCTAGCCCACGAAAACACATAACGACGCGGGCCTGCGAGCTAAATGACTAGCTGTCCCGCTAGCAATGCTAATGGCGTTTAACAGGTTTTAACGGCCACATACGGCGATGTTTGTTCTACACGACCCCGTAGCAGTAGAAAATCCCATTTACTAATATTAATGGCCGCAAGGTACAAAATGGCCAGCTGGGAGATTTCACCCTTTCGATATCGGATATCTCTCGCTACTTCGCAAGACCCGCATTTAACGTTCAAGTCACCACACACGATGCTAACGCACTGGATTTTCGCGTCTGGCATATCGGTTTTTTCCCCCCTGAAACAGCCATTACCAAACTATATTAAAACGTTGTGTGCAACGTCAATGCAACTTCTGATGGCTTTAATGTTGATTTCTTTTCTTCACATCTAAAGAGACACGCGGGTTGCATACAACTGTCAAAATCCAGCAAAAGTAAAAAAGTAGATTACATTTAACCCTGCCATTGAGCTGCGTTAACAGAAGATCACGAACTGCAGTGTTTACAAACAGTTATGGTATCGACTAGCTGTGGGTCTGGCGTTTGTGCATGCGGTTATTTAGCAAACGGCACCGGGCAACATGTCACAGCCATCCCGGACGGTTTATTTAGAAATACATCTGCTGAATGAATGGCTGATCTTTAATGGCGTCAAAGTATAGGACCTCGATTTTATGTGCTGGCGGAATTAACCTGCAACATCTAAAAAAAAGCTATAAAGGCACCATTTGCTTATAACGCAAAATGAGGTCAGCTCCACACAAGTATGCTGCAACGGACGCACAATCAGCAGAAATGCGACCGGCTATCCAGGCTAGCTTCGGGCCTGCGTGTTTACTGTGAGGTTTAGCTCCGGTCTGCACAGACAAAACTCATTTTTCCGCGCAGTCGTTCAAGTGCAAAAACACAATACAGCGCAGAGTCGTGTTGACTGCTATTGGGGCCATTGCTTACCTTCCATCTCCATGTCCTCCGGCTCACTGAGCTGCTGCTCGCCGGCTTTCTGTTGCTGCTGCTGCGTGTGGTGGTGGTGGTTCATGTTGGCAGCTGCTGTTGTTGTTATGGTGGTGGTGCTGGTGATGCGCTGCTCCCGGTTATCTCTGTTGCCCTCGACCTTGTCCAGGGTCGGCTCGACGGGGAACCGGGTTCTGGACTGCTGGTGAGGTGTGGTGGGATGCGGAGGTGGGGTGGACAGGTCGAGCCTCG
>OMNM01022502.1:37688-48284 GCA_900302745.1 Parablennius parvicornis | reverse complement strand
AGGGTGATTCGGAGGGTACGTGGACGGGTATGGAGGGTGGGTCTGCGAGTGCACCGGATGGGGCGGTGGGTGTTGCATCGGATGCGGGGTCGCTGTAGTTCTGCGGGAGAGGTGTGGAGAGCCCAGGAGATTGTGCGGGATGATGGCCACAGGCGAGTCCTGGGACTCTCCTTGTGTTGATAACGTCCTTACTATGACTTCCCTGGCCTCCAGACACTGAATCCTGTTTAACTCCACCGTCACGTAGTCCGCTGTGGGGTACAAGACCTCTGCTATCTGCATTCACAAAACAAAGCAAGGACTTCTCACCAAACGGGCAACTTGGACATCAGCTCTGCCGTTGTGCATGCATCGAGAGATTTTATGTGGAGCATTACATACTGAGATGTTAAAGAAACACTTATTTTACTAAACATTTAAAATTATTTCAAAGCATTTTTGACTCACAGGTTTAAACTCCTGCAGCTGTCACACACTGAGCACTGACCACTCTGTCAGAGAATGAACAAGCCTTTGGCTGTGGCTAACATGTTTCAAAATTTGATGACAAAAAAATACTGGATTTCAGATTATATTGATCAACTGTGTTATGATTTCTTTTTTCTTATGATCAAAATGATATTAAATATGGATTACTTGCTGAACCGCTTCACTCTATCATTGCTACAACCTGTAAGTGCAGATGTTATACCCTTATTTAAAGAATTTTGTCCAGAATCACACCTGCCATGTATTTGTACAGATGATCATTAATATGAACATACTGAATTTTGTTTGTAATGATCTGCAAGCCCTAAACTCTCATAATAGGAAACATATTGGCTTACTTTGATTTGTTAACATCTTTTGATAAGTGGTAAGTTTTGAAGTACAGTATTTGAGCTGCCACCTCTGAGTCTGATCTCTGCAAAGGTTTTTTGTCCTGTTAAAAGGAAGTTTTTTCCTTTTCACTGTCGCGGGCAATCCACTTGCTCATGCGGATTTGTTGAGTTCTTTGTTGAGGTACTTGAGTTAAAAGTACCTGGAGATGACTGTGTTGTAATTGGTGCTATATAAGTAAAGTTGAATTGAATTGAAATGAAATTATTAGCAACCGTAATGATCTAAAACCTACAAAATATATTGATTTAACCAATTCTTTATAAATCTATCTTCCACCGCTTGTCCCGAGAGGCTGAGATTCGGCATTTAATGATTCCTCCAGGAGATGGCAATAGAGTACCATTCACAGAGGAAACCATCAAGACAGCGGAGGCTGCCGCCTCTTTCAACATCTGCACTCTCAACAAATCACAGAACCCATTCAGACTTCAACACCTTTTGCCCCTTTGTGCAGACGGCATAGCCGATCACACTGGCCCCATTGGAGGTCCCTGAAGGCGTCAGGGGCGGCGGCTTCCACCTGACCTGCAGGATACCCGGCGTCTGACCACACTGGACCTGCACCTCCTGGGGAGGGAGCGGGGGTCCTGGGGAACACAACACACACACAAACAGAATCAGATCTGACAGTTTCTCTGACAGTTTAAAGGTTTATCACTATTCTTACTATACCAGATGATGGGAGGAAGATATCACTTATCATTTTGTAGAATTAGGGCCGTAAAATAAGTTAAACATAACCGTGTTAAATGATATAATATATATTAATCATGATAATTATAAGCGGCTCCTTAAGTACCTTTTAATTTGATAAAAGTAAGCTGTGTCTGGCAATATGCATCGATTCAAATATGATCATTAGCATTTTGCATCTCATCCGTCTTGTTTTATTTACACCCTTCACTGTGCCGATTCATGTTGTGCATCTCGAGGTTCATTCATATGCGAATCGGGCGCAGGTGTTTCATTGGCTGCAAAAGCTCAGTTTGCTAACATTCAGCCACGAGTGTATGTACAGCAATATCCTGTTGCCAGATTCCTGCTGACAATTTTCTATGGAGCATCAGAAAAAAAAAACCAGAAAAAAAAACACCGTATGCGATTTTCACAATCTGTCATCGCTTCCTGCATACTAAACAACATACCCATCTGTGCAGGGCTGCTGCTCACCTGCAGCCACACAGCGAGCAGGGCCGAGCAGATGCAGTCAGCAGGATCTGCAAGCCACGGTCGTGCAGTTGCTCGAGTGTCCGAGAATCAGTGCAATCTTAATCACATTTCTTCCCAGACCATCAGAAGACAACAACGTTTGTGCGAGAAAGAAAAAAAAACACACACAAAAAAAAAAAAAGAGGCAGCAATAGCTGTTTGGGGATTTAATTTCCTCTTATCATTTTTACAAACAAAGAGCCCTGCTGAGAAATAAAACAAGTGTATAAATGAATAGTTTGGAGAAGCTATTTTCATTAATATTGCACTCAAATAGCAGTTGCTGATATCACGGCGATGTGACGGCTGCGCTGCGTGACTAAAAGTAATGAAAACGCTTCGCCGAGGACTAATGAAGTAACTTGTTTGAGGAACACATGCTGAGTGCGAAAGGCCCAATATAGCGCTTCCAGACACTGTCATTCTTATTGACAACAGTCGTCTGCCACCAATAGTGAGGCTATTTCAGATGTCTCTAATTAACATGTTCAATAGATGGATCACTTAATGAACTCTCAGCGTGTGGCCACATCAGCTGCCAACAGAAAATATCAGTTCAAACGTCAGCAATTTCTTTTTCTCTCCCGTCTCATTTTTTTCCTGTTTCACTGCTCGACCTCATATCGCCTCTTTCATGTCATGTTTGCTTCTAATTTCACGATAAACTGTCTTTATTAGGATAATCTTCTTCTGCTCACCATTCTAATCAAGTGGAAATAAATACAGCCTCATCACAAGCGTCATACAAAAAATACAAGTTGTCTGGACTCAGACCGGCCCGATTACATAGATTTACACATTTAAAATAAAACTATTGCTATAAATGCAGTATCTGGGCACAAAATCACTCAAATCACATTCTCACTAAAAAAAATTCTTGTGGCAAGACATCTACCCTGCAAGATCCAAGCTAGTCTTGGCAACAGCAGAGCAACAATGAGCCTCAAGGGAGAAAGGAATCTCACAGATCTATGCTCACTATTTACACTAATTTGGCTGCATGAGATTCTTTCTTTTTTATCCCCGTGTTTTGCAGCAAACCCTTCTTCAATATTTTCATAGGACACACTTTTTTTCTAGCATGTATGTTTTTTATCACAGTACCTCAAACACACACACGCACACACATACACACACACACACACACACACACGTCCTGAGGGGCAGTCTAAGATTAGCTGGGGAGAAATGAAAATGGCCAAGATGTTTGTCACGTAAAGGCCTGGGAGCGTGTGGCTGAGTAAACAGTGGTGTGTTGGATGCAAATCATCAGCTTTCATTGAGAAATAAATGGCTTTGAAGCGAGCCACAGGGGCGATGACACAGGAGGAAACGGCCAAATAATGTTCCCACCTTTTCACATAAAGATTACAAAATGATCACTTTGGAAACATTAACTTATCTAAGATCGAGTCTGGCGGCTTCTACCAGCCTTGTCTCAGCCACCGCAGTCAACTGGCCGTCAATCCATCAATCAGGTTGCCAGTTTATCACAGGTGAACAGACAAACTCAAACTTTCAGTTTTTAGACTGCGCGACTAAATGGGTATAACTTTATAAAACCCACACCTGCACGGTAAGTTATGCAATGCCACCCTGCAGTGCAGCAGGAAACTATGTTCAATCAAAAAGGGTCTGATAAATGTCCAATCCAATCAAACAAAGAAAGAATTAAATGTTACGCTTACAATTGAACAGCATTGTTGCTCTGACTCTGATTCAATGTGTCAATATTCAGCTGAACAACTTGGTACTGCTCTCAGGTCACCCAAAAACATGACACAGGTCGGTTGAAAAATAACATTTACAGATGGCCCCATTATAAACTACTGGATTTTGGGGCTTAAATGTAAAAGAGAACTTCATCATGTTCTACTTAGGTCGGAGAGATATTGTCGTCCCTGAAGCCATCATCAAGAAATGTACCTGTGTTTAGGTTTAGCCATGAAACAAGTTCCTGTGCTGGTGTGGTTTATAAAAAAAAGAAAAAGAAAAGAAAAGATTGAAAGTGTAAAATGTTGAAGGCTGACCTGCAGGCTGCGTGCAGAACTCCACAGAGATTTCCCTCTTCTCTCTTTGATCCATTGGAAGCTGCCAAGGCACCTGATGGGGCTGCGCGATTACCTTCACCTTGTAAACTGTCATGGACTTCAGGTTGAAGAATTTGTACTTATAACCTCCAGCCTTGACCATGTCATACTCTGCGCCGTTGAGGAAGATGGTGTGACTGTAGTTGCTGTTGCTTGGCATCCAGGAGAGTTCGGCAAACGCCTGCGCGATGCTGTCCACTCGCAGGTAGTAAGGTGCCACCACCACATCTTTCCCCACCAGCAGAGTGCAGCGGAGCTCGTCCGACGGGCCCCGGTCGGTGATGCTCTGCACCGAGATGCGGTAAGTGTTCGTAGCCAAATTGAGCTTTTCAATAAGAGACTTTGTCCTGCCCCCGTAGGGGACGCTCATGCGGACCTCCTTATCCACCAAGACATTGTAGCCACTGATGGAGCCCCAGCCAGGCGGGACCACGGGAGGATCCCAGCCAATAATCACACTCTTGGCCAGTTGTTTGATCAGGTTGATGCGGCGGGGATAAGGCACAATGTCTTCGCCAACCTCATCGATGTTAACATCCAGGGTTCCAGTCCCGTTGCTGGAGGAGCCCAGGAGGTCCATGCCTAAGCTGCTGGTGCGTAGACAGTCTAGTTTACCATCAGACAGCAGGCTGCTTATGGCCGTGCCTGTTCCTGTGCTGACGCCCAGCCTCTGAGACCCCAAGCTGCTGTGGTTGAGGTAGCTAGGGTCTTTAGACACTGTGTCCCTGCGGTGAACAGAAGACGTTTCCTCATCTTGGACAAAATCCACAAAATTGGATGGGACGAGACCCCGCTGTCCATCAAGCAGCTCTCCTGAGGAAAAAAAAAAGAGAAAAAAAAAAGGAGTGTTGGCACGATGGAGAAGCTGAAGTGAAAAAGATTACAGGATAAAGGAAAACACAGACCTTCGTAAAAACCATCTTCATCCATTGTTCCGTAAACATACAAGTACTTCCCTGCCACCAGAGGGAGCTCCGCTTCTGGATGCTCATTCGGTCCATCATAAGGATTGTAACTACATTGAAAAACATAAATGCGCATGTGAATGAGTTCAGTGGGCACAATCGTTTACAATCACCCTGCAGGTGGATTAGTGTTGCATCAATTCCTGCATGTTTAATCTATCAAAGAAAACTGATTAACTTAAAAAAAAAGAAAGAAGGTTTTGTTTCTTTGATGTTCTGTTCAATTCAACTTCTCACAAAAGGGGGCGAGCTCAGGGCAGTGTGGGTTGAAAGCTCCGGTCCCATTTCATATATCTGTGTGCTGAGGATTCCAATTATTTTTTGTGCTGACAGGTAATTTTCTATTGCGACAGAAACACTGAATCACCTTTAGGACCACGGCCTAAAGCTCTGAGAGAAAGCAAATATTCCCTGCAAAAGACTTTGGGCATGACTTGTCTGCATAGAGCAGACAGTCTGGTCATTTTGACCCCTTTTCTTTTGAACTGTCACACAATTCCCTCCACAGTGTGAATCTGTTATTGGGAGTTTGTCTGATGAAAGAATAATATACTGATTTCACAATCTGCATTTCTAATAATAAGGTTCTGCCAACATGTGAGACGACTTTTTGTAAACAATAACGTATTCATATTGCACTGAAAGCAGGTACATGATAATTTGAATAATCCAGACGACATCCAAACGTACCTGTATCGAGCAATACAGAGACGAACCTTCCCTGTGAACCGTGGTTTAGACCTGGTGGTCGAGCGCAGCTCTTTTTCCATCTAGGCAGAGAAAATGTACACAAACATCAAATGTTTGCTTTTACATCAAATTGAAAATGAAGCGCAATCCTAGAAAGAAATCATCTTACATCAAAAATGAGGAAGGGACAAAGTATATATACAGAATATTTTCATTCATAAGAGGCAACATTGAAGAGCAAACGATAGCTGATCTTCTTATTCAGGGGCAGACCTGCCCTATTTCTCTCATGTCTATCATCTGCCAAAAGATTTTCTTTTGAGGAAAACTGGGATTCCCATTGGTTGTGTGAATTAATTCTCACTTCACCCAAACTCATTACCCAGATTAAAATGAATCAGCATTTTCACAAAACTGTCGCAAATTTATGCCTGTGAGAGCGAGTCAGTGACTCAAACTGAGGTGACTTCACCTCGTTTCATGCTTTTAAACTCGGCTCTGCTACTTGCTGGTGACCATCTACTAATCTGACAACAGAAATTGGATTCACATCTATAATATTCAAGGCGTTCTTCTTTTCAGACTCCTCCTGTTGAGATAATTGGGAGGGGTTTGCATTTTCGTTGAAGGAATACAAACAGAGTGAGTTACCTCTGGGAGGAAAGCCCGTGCTGGGCTGCTGGCTCGACCGCGAGTGAGGAATGTTGGCTTCACAGAGAGGAGCTCCGGCTTGTCTCCACTGATCTGCAGAGGTCGAATGAACTCGGATATCAAAGACCTGCTTGTCGGAGCCTCATTGCCTGTGGAGTAAATAAAATGTCTCTCATCAGTTTGTCACATCGCAGTATTAAAGAAATCGAATCAAATTGTTGCTCATGCTGTCTATGTTTTCTTGCAACAATATCAGGAGTTCACTGTCAGTTAACCAGTGAACAATTACCATAAATGAATGAATATGTTTCTTGTTTTAGGGAGAACGTAAAAAGCAAATGTCTACCTGTGCTGTGCTTGGCTGTTTCAAAATACTTCTAATTAATATAAATTTAATCCCACTTACATGGCGGATGTTGAACAATCCCTAATTAGCAAAGCTGATGTGCATACATCAAAACAGGTAGAAAAACAAACAGCTCTTGTTTAACAAGCTTCAGGCCATTTTTCAATGTGATTGATTTTCTCATTTACTGTTTGTTTCACCGCAGAGCCTCTTGGACTTTATGTTTTAGATGTGATTAATCACATTGTGCTTGAATGAGTTCTATTTTACTGGATTGACAAACATAGTGTACATCTTTTTTTTTTTTCTTTTTTTTTTTTATAAATTTTCCATGTGGAACTGTGGCATAGCACCCTGCACTTTCGCAACACGGCACTTCCAGGACGAGGGTCTTTTTTTTTTTGTGACGAGTTTGCAAATTAGGAACTTTAATTTGTGAACATACTGTACCTTTCCCTATGGGGGCAGCCAGTCCATTGAGGAGCTGTGAGAGGGATTTGTTGGGAGAGCCGGGAGATTCACATACAGTTAAAGGTTCAGTGCTGAGGATATCAAACTTCCCAGCCTGGAGCCGGAACTTCTCCAGCTCTTTTGAGAGGAGGTTGAATTGCTCACTCTGACTCCGACATTTTTCCTCCAGCTCACGGACTTTGGCCTGATAGCGGTGAGGGAGGGGGAGAGTCATCAAGAGAGGAGTGAGAGACAGAGAAAAGCAGTTGGAACACAGATGGGCAGAATGGGAAAGGCCGAGATGAGATGAGGGAGGGGAAAAAAAGAGAGAAGCAACAGAAGACAAAAAAATAAGGACACCACAATATGAACATTACAGATAACTTAAAACAAAACATATATAGAATAGGTACATATACAATGTTATGCATCTACTGTCTACACACAAATAGAAAATGGAATGACGTTTACTTTAAGAGGGTGGGTCATTGCAGACAAAACATCTTGAAATGACCTTTTTTCTTTAATACTACTAAATACATCATACAAATCACATGCACAACTACAGTACATTCAAGGCTAATAATACTGAAAAGAAAAATTCAGCTTCAAAGCTTTGTGCATACCCAAACTGTCTCAGTGGATGAAGCTGATGATATTCTACATTTTTGTTATTGTCAAGGGATGAAAAGACCAAAAACAACAGTAATTTAATCCTTGTCAAAGCCTGATGCCGCCTGTTCCAGCACGCTCGTAAGCCATGAACAATTAAAAGCACGTCGCGGTAGAGGGAAACATGTTAAATAAATATAATAAACATGGGCATTGTTTATCTTACGTCTATCCCAATTATTGGGTACCATCATGCTGATGTAAATAGTCACCGGAGCACTAAATGTACAGAGAATGTTATTTGGCAAATGCACTATTTGTTGATATTTTTATAAAGTGGGCAACATTCACATTCCGGGCCTTAGTGATTAAGTCAGATTTCTATTATGTTGTTGTTGCTTGATTTAATTTCCAGATTTAGTGCGAAATGACCACTGCCCTGACCTGACCGAGAACAATAAGCATAATAAGCAGCTTTATATCAAGAAATGAAACATAACAATGGAAGCATTAACGTGTAACTATGGAAGTTTTGTGCTGCAGAAGCCGACAAAGTTCTGAACACATAATATTATATGAGGGAGACTGAGAAGCAATATTCTTAACAATGACCATCTATGTAACATTGGCTAAAACATCCGATTCATATGAGTCGTGATAAAGGGTCCAAGTAACATAGGTATGAAAAAAATCTAATTAGTATCTTGGCTGAATATGAAGCAAATGAAAACATGTGTCCCAACAGTGTAGCTGATTTTTCCTGAGATGTGTCCAAATCATCTGAGTTCAGGGGCCACATGAAGCCTAATATGATCTGAAAGAACTTTTAAACCTGAAATTTATCAAGTAAACAGTTGAATATGTAATCTCCCTTGACTTCTCACAAAGCAGACTTTTCATCTGCTTGACCGAATTGTCATATTTGAAATCCCATTTAGATCCTCATTCGGAAAGCTTGGACTTATGACTGCGTTTCCCACATCAGCTATAAGAGTTGGTAGTTAATGTTGAAATTGGTCTTTTCAGGAGATAACAAGAATGTTGAGCACCACCGCTATGCTTTAAGAGCAGGACACACCATTGCACAAACTTGCAGTCACAAAACTGAACAGAAGAGTTTGGGCAAAGTATAGCAGAAATTCCAGGTGTTACAGTTGAATTTCCCAAGTTGACTGATGCAATTCATCAGCAATCATGAACCAGAGAGTCTGTGAAAATACACTGCGGCCAGCCTGAAATTTCTCAGCATTGTCCAACACTCAGCGACGCCTGCCGCCACTCCAGCGCTAACTACGCCGCTCTGGCACGACACCATTCTGGCACGAGATCATTTCATGCACACGGGATGCTCGTGGATACAACATGCGGTTAGCGGACTGACGACAAGGGGATTCCCGCTTTTGTGAAGTAGAATTAATAAAATAAGAGTTATTCAATCCAATAGCATCATACAGTTGTCAGCTGTATGGCATTTAACAGTTTAAAAATAAAAAAAACAAAACATGCTGGATAACACACATGCAGTGCTACTAAGAAAAAAGGATCACATTCATCATTGTCTCGAAATGTATCCTTTCACAAAAACACAGTACTTTACATTCTGGAAGTTAATATCGAATGCATGGTTCAATGTAAAGACTATTTTTTTTTAATGCTCTGAAATAGTAAAAGAAATAATAATGTGCAACACATAAATACTTTAAGCTTTCAAAAACTTTTACTCATGAATTATTTGCTGTGATCATCTTTATAGTCTGATATTTATGTACGTCTATATCTAAACATATTTTAACACATATTTGCTCTGATGAAGGTAAATTAGCACACCTCAATGTGTTGATGGGCTTTGATTGTGGGAACCTGACGTCGGCGAGTGAGACCCCGGGCATTCATATTTAACTGACGTTGATCCATATTCTGTAACTTGATTTTACGGGCAGAGTCTTTTCATCAATTCTTAAGTGAGTGTGGCTGAATTTTTCTTTATGATCAAGTCAGAACGACCTCCAGTTTATGCTGTCAGTCATGTTCCAGCCTTTCAAAAAGTCCTCCACTTGTGAGTCTGCTTTGACGGGAATTGTGAAACAGAGCTGAGTGGGTCGGAAAGCCTGAGAAAGATCTGAAGCAGCTCAGAACTGTTCTGAAAACCAAAAAGCAATGACCACATATTAAATGGGCTCATAATCGACGTATGCTTTATGTCATCTTGAGACTAGCCAGGCACATAATCGTCATGTTTAGCATTAACTCAATACTGAGACCATGATGAAAAACTCTTTTTGCAATGTGGTGTTATATCACCTCCTAAGCTAAAGTAAACATGCCGGTGCTGTATATCCTGCTAACTATACTGGCAAAGGTGTAAAATATATCAAGTAAATAAATAAAAGCAGATCTGAAATACCTGCATGCTGTCCAAGTGGTTCTGTATAAGCACAAACACACACCCATACATATGAAAAGAGATGTAGGAAAGAAATAAAGCACAATTACACATGTGATCACTCATCCATAGCCTCATGAAATCACAATCTTTTACACACGCACACACACACGCACACGTACACACACACACACACACACACACACAGACACACACACACAGTAAATTCATCATGAGGCTAAAATTGTTTAAAGGTTTATCCAGGTTAATGTAGGCTATTTACATCAATAATGCTTTTCTAATAACTTAATTAAACAT
>OMNM01022502.1:11912-22907 GCA_900302745.1 Parablennius parvicornis | reverse complement strand
TCGGGTACAAATCAATTTTAGCCTCGGTCCTTTTATTCGGACACCGGAGTATATTTTTGGAGCACTTACCAAAGTCTGACATGTTTGATTCTTTTTCTTCACCTCTGCCTCAAGTGCTTCACACTCCTTCCTTCTGGTGCTGATCTCAGTCTCCTGGGGAGAAGGGGGAAAAAAGCAGAGGACGACCGCTGTAAATTGTCGGGAACAGAAGCTTCCTTGAGAGAAGTCGGTGAAACAAGGGTGGAGAGGGAGCTGGAAGAAGTCAGCGTTTCGCTGTGTGAGGGTATGTGCATGGGGAAAACACACAGTGGAGACTGTCCCTGGTTTGAGAGTGGAGCCTTTCTCTGTGTTCTCCTTGTGCATATGTGGTCTTTCTCTCGGAACAAAAGCTTGCATAATGGATAATTGGTGGCTCTAAATTGCATATTGTGTAAATGTGAGTGCGTTTGTCCTGTGATAGACATGTGAGTGGTGTAACCAGCTGTGATCAGTCCCCTGGAAGCGGAATATACGTAGATGCTGGATGGACAGAGTGGAAGGGTAGCAGTTCATGTGTATATGTAAGTACCAGAGCAATTTCTAGGTTTTTCAACCAGATATTATTGAATGTTTCTATACTTGGGGAAACGCACAGGAGCCGGGAGTGCTTTAAATTGAAAGGTGCAAATGGAAAGGACGGATGGTACAGTCTTTTATAAATAACACGACAAAACAGATCAAACAAAAATCTGTTTGTGTGTCCACATTTGTTGAGAGAACAAGGGCGCATCTGCAGGCGTGCAATGCCAAGACACAGCGATGCCAGGGAAATCAAAATGGCAAGCACTGAACACGGATCCAAACAAGCTTAAAAATTCAACTTAAAACATGAGCTTTACAAATATTTGAAGAGGAAAAAAGTGCATTTAGTGCATTTGTTGGTTTGAAACAGGCTATTGGAGAATCCCCTACAATTCCCTTCAGGTTCAATAAAGGATAAAGTACATTGAGAGCTTCTCTGCCATGCGACCTGCTTGTCCAACAACCTGTACCTGTTTGTAAAATTTAAGCTTTTATCCATACAGTGACATTTCTTTCTATGTCTAAACAGACAATAAATTGAGAACATCACAGGTTTAAATATTTGATAGTTTAAACAATTGAGGATAATTTTGCTTTTGCAGGATTTCTGTAATTTGGGTAAATTATAGAAGTACAACATTGTTCTTAAAATAATATATAAACACTACTAACTTTTTCTCAGTTTTTTCTTTCAAAACATATTTCCTTTCCAGTCAGTGCAGATAATGCATTTCACCACAAAATATCCAAAACATCATAATCTTTGCAACATGTACTAAAAAGCTTGTGCAAGACAAAACGTACGTTCCTTTGCAAACATATACACAGTTCATCAAATCTGAGCATTTTAATGTTTTAGAACATATATAACAGAAAGAATATTACCTATTGACTAACTGACTAGTCTAATACTTCAGTGCAGTAAATGATTTCAATGTGTTATTTATATACTGTATGTCTATTTTCGTTATGATCATTATATATTGACTTTTTTTCATATTTTTGGGGAAAATACAATCTCAACTCACAACTCCCAAGTGGGATAACTTGGAAACAGTGCAGTAAGAGCCAAAGCATGACTAA
Source organism: Parablennius parvicornis (assembly GCA_900302745.1). Lineage (NCBI taxonomy): Eukaryota > Metazoa > Chordata > Actinopteri > Blenniiformes > Blenniidae > Parablennius > Parablennius parvicornis. The sequence continues at coordinate 21,263 of OMNM01022502.1, read as the reverse complement.
AAGTCTACCACAGTCATTATGACTCGCTCAGTCTCTCACGGTTGCTCAGACAACTGTCTTCTCAGCGAGGGCAGACAGAGAGAAATGGTAGCTACCCATCACATCCTGCTCTGGTGAAGTCTCATTTTGACTCCTCTCTAATATGGGTGTGACATTAGCTTGGTTGCACTGCATGGTGAAGGGACTGCACATAAACACATCTATTCATTTATCTATTGTATTTCTATTACAGTGAGAAAATTACAACACTGTTACATCGCCAACTGGATCCGCTTGTTTTACCACTATCAGTGTGCAAGGAACATCCTCGCGAAGGATGAGAGTGAAAGTGCAGCTGGATGTTCTAAGATTAGCGTATAGAATTAAACGGGGTTTTATCTGTGTCAGTGTGTGCTACCAGTGCGTGCACGTGCCCACACAATCGCCGGCACCATAGCACCACATGTCCGAGAGCAAGACTAAAATAAGCACCGGCGGAGCCACTGGGAACCCGCAGCACACAATACATGTTAGAAAGCATGAATGTGCACTTCATCACGGTCACGCTCGATGCTCAGTTTGACTTTGAATATATATATATATATATATATATATACACAGGGCCCGTACATTCAAACAGATGTTTGTATTGTTACATGTGCTGGCTTCTCCCTTGACCTGCTGCAAGTGTTTGAAAGCGTTTAATAAGACAGTGACCAATAGGGTCAGTGAAAAGGATAAGCAGGAAAGCGAACAAGTTTTGTGATCTTTAACCTTGTGGCATTTCACCCCGAGCAAGTGACAGTTGGTATGATTAAATGTTTCACTCCCCATCACTGCTAGCTGGTGATTCACTGTGAGTCTGTGTAGCTACTGTAGCTCCTATCTCTAATAAGGATGAACAATGTCACATAAACTTGTGAAGCAGGAATCTGAGAGTTTTATGATTAGATTAGAAACGGGGACAAAGATTTCAGATAAAAATGACAGAATGATTTGAAATGAAATCTTATGTATGACATCAGTTTGATGTCCAATGATAACGTTTATAAACCTCGGTCATAATTGCTACAATGAAATGTTAGCAAAGTTAGGCAGTGCAAACACTTGCAATATAATTGAATTATTGAAAGAGGGATTTTTGTGTTCACTCTACTTAAAAATGGGAAAACGCTGGTGAACTGCCGCTGAAAGGAACAGAAAGCAGTTCATTTGCATGTTCAGCTGGGACTTATTAGCCACCGCCAGTGTTTGTTACTGAAGTTTCTTTGAATTTCAAACATCTGAACACCACAGTTGCTAAGCGGGCCTTCAAACGAAAGTTGCTAGAATGAGAGATTGGGTATGTTCAAAAAAGTATCGACATCCATGATGTGCATGACCACGGAGACTCTTAAATGATTTCCTGGGAGTGATTCACACAGAGCCTCCGCAGACAGCTTGCCATCTCCCATGTGGGCTGGTATCTCATGTGTACAGTTTTCAGAACCAGACGGCTACGACGCTGCTCTAACTTGCACGATGAATATTTCACACACACTTACATACACACATGCGCCACCGCCACACGCACACACACAGGCATAAAAACACAGCTTTCGGGCTTGCTGAGGCCCATTTGTTTGGAGCACATTTGCCAATGTTCAATTAAAAATCCCTCTGATAAAAGATTCAAATGGCTGCCATTGTGAGTAATGAGCTCCTGTATAAGTGAAGAGGCGTTTACTGCTCAGCAGATGAAGATAGATGAGAAGGACCATACCCTTAGGCTGTGTCTAGCATTTGTGCCTCTGTGGCGCTAATGTAAATACATGCATGAGAGAGGTAGAGAGGTGCCTCCACAGCAGTCGATCCTACTGGGCTCCCAATGTCTGCCCTCTGATAGAAACAGCAGAGATTATTTTAAACATATTGGGATGACAAGAATGGTCATCCCATCAACATCAACATCTTAGTTGAAAATGACAGTAAAATTCAGATACAATGTGCTGGCATAGGATTCCGAACCGTGATTAAAGTGAACCGTTTTATATTTTTGGGAACAGGTGACAGACTGCAAGGAAACCACAATAATTTTATCAGCTTTTATCACTCTGCATGTTGCGGGGGAAAAGAAATCCTCAATGCACTTTCTGTTATGGCAATATTTTGTAGAACTTTTTCTTGTTACCATTGCAGAGGATAAAAATAACAAATAGTGTATAATTGTCAGACTAAAATGCTCTTGACAGCACTAACTCGATGGCTACGCTGAAACTATACTGATTACGGATGTTTAACTTCTCTGTCAAGTGAATGAAAATTTTAAGTCAGAAAAAAGTTAGAAAAAAGGAGACACTCGGAAAACACTCAAAATGTTGAAAGGTTTGTTCAGCCTCAACTTATTCCATTAACTTTCTGAAGCCCTTACCTTCAACAAAGTTAAATGAAATCATATCTTGAAGGTCAATGTAGCTGCCTTATTTTCCCAGACCGACCGGGTAAACCTTCCAGAGCTTGGCTGCAGCAGAAGCCTTCGTTTTCTGCAGGTTAATATCCAAATACTGGACATACGTAAATGTGGTTGCACATTTGCTCTACCGAAGTGATTATAAGCCTTTTTTTTTTTTTTTTAATTCTCAGACACAAACGACATCCTGCCTTGTTATTTTGCATGATTGTACTGACCTATTGCTGTGGTTTTACAAGGGACATCTACTTTAAAATTGCAATCTCCTCAAACAGTCCCATGTAAAGAGGCATCGCTGGCCAATAGTGGCGTGAGGCTACATGACAGTTGAACTGCTTTGCACATGAATAAAGCTCTAATTGGCTTGATAGTATAATATTTATGGTGCATGCAGGCCTGCTAGTGAGCTGATGTTAATGCCTCTAAAAGAGAAATTCTGCATTTCATTAACACCAATCTTCAGATTTGTTTTTTGTTTTTTTACTTTGACAATTTTTCATTTAGGACGACATCGGGTTCCAGGACAAGCATGGGTTGTTTTTCTCTGTGGTTTCCTCCCACGGACTTTGAGGTCAAAATGGTGACAGTAAAATTACCCACAAGTGTGATGTGAGTGTGAGACTGTCAGTGTGTCCTGCGATGGTGGATTGGTGACCTGTCCCGGGTGCCCACCGCCTTCGCTCATAGTAAGCCGGGATTGACTAAAGCCTTCTGTGACTTAAGATGGATAATGGAGAATAGAAGATGGATGGTTAGGAAGAAACATAGCACTTTTCAGCATTAACAAAAGATACACAATACCGAGTACCTACATGAATGTCTCAACATCTTTTTAATCGATTGCAATAACATTTTACAAAAAACTGTATTTAACATTTTGATTAAAGGGGTCATATTAATAAAGTTTTCGAAACTTTCACATGGGTCTTCTTGGTCCAGAAACACTGTATTCAAAATTTATTGCTCCAAATCCAGGTTTTTATTGATTTTCCTCCATTTGAATATTGGATCATAGGAGCTGCATTCAGAATCTGCTGTGTCTGTGTGAGCTGGACTGGCTCCACAGACACATGTCCATCTTGGGAAGAGGAGGAAGTATTTCCTCTCATGGTGCCATGTGCCAGAGCAGAGCTGCCTAATTGTGGGAGGGTCAAAGCGAAGTCCTGCCTTGATTGGGATTGGCTAAACCTCCGATGAAAATATAGGTGTTTTGTGTTGACGTAATTTCCCATGATCCTCTCTGATTCGCTCGTCTCTGCCATCTTTGATGACAACTTTTGTTTACAACACGGTTGTAACTGTTGAGAAAGTTTCAAAATGGGATTTATGTGCGCAGTTGTCGGGTGTTCTAATAATTCTGCTTGCAAAAATGTAGTCTTGGGACTACTGGAGGGCCACTGAGGACAGCGGCACCAAGCAAGCCGAACAGGACCGTACCGACCACCAGAGAAAGAAAAGACGGCAACAGCGACGACCCACACCAGCAGCCTCTGTGTAAAGACTGTCACTCCGGCATCGGACGTCACAGCCACAGGAGAAGATGCAGCGTCTGGACCTGGTTCTACCTGATGCAGCTCGTCGTCTCGTGATACGGAATGAGGTTACGAACAGAACTGTTAAACAGCGTGAAGGGCCAAAAATCGAACAATTAACTCGCAGACGTCAAAGACAGTGGCTCGCAAATCTGCACAGATCTTATATACAAGCTACAACTACACATGAGTATGTGGAGAGCATTTCGTTAAGGGTAAGTTTATTTTTTACATATAAAATTTGAGGTCCAAATAAATATCGGGGTACTGGGTTTACATTCACAGACAGTACTTGGAGGTACAGACATTGTCATGTCACATCTACTGACCCTGGCCAATATTATTTTCCTTTATTTGTGAACCTCTTTAACTAGAATATTCCTCGCCCATCCCGACACAAAAAAAGCTGTATGACGAGAGGCTCTCGTACGCCTTCATCTGTCTCCCTGTCATAAAACTTGTAGTCAGTACTAGTTCACGATGTCTGTGTAATTTAAACTCGGCCACATGCCGACATCATTCTCACATTTTCACAAATTGCTGTAGGGGACAACCCCACCGCACTCCTCTATCTTACCACGATATCTAGCTTTACCTGGATTATTTAATCCCTGATAAATCTCGGAAAATCACAGGAATCCGTCACTGAAGATACGTTGTTATGCAGTTGTATACATCAAAGATGGCGGAGACGAGCGAATCGTAGAGGATCACGGGATATGTGACATCATCTGCAAACCACCTATATAGGGTTTGGTTTCTGATTGGCTCGTTGGAGCAACACACTTTTTAAAAACTGAAACAAACCAGGGAGAGAGATGACAGATTTTCTTCACTTCTGGGGCATCATTCCCAGGTAAGGGGATGATTAATACATTTGGAAAACCATTAGAAAGTAAATTTTGCATCATATGACCCTTTTAAGTATCCTGATAATCATCCTGATAATTAAACATCTTCTAATAAATCTATGAAGTTATATTATTCTCTATTGAGTTTTTGGATAGCAAATGTTAAATTACAATGGGAAAAATCTTGATATTCCATTTGTACGGTACATCATGAGCTAGCATTTATCTCACAGAGCCGCCAAAAGCCTGGAAACACAACCTTCAGCACCATGGACAGTTCCTCACACGTGCAGCACTTTCTACTTGTGGTATTTCTGTTAGTGCTTCCTCTGAGCTCACGGCATAGTAACATGGAGATACAATCAGGTTCACATGCAACAGCATTATTGCTGCAAAGACTAATTAACACAGGAGGCTTTCCCTATCCTATTCTCAGTGTTCAGTCTTCTGATCTTTAGGAGGGAGAGCTCTGTGAATAATCTCTAGTGAGCAGGGGTAACCTCATTACTCTCTCTCTTCTTCTTCTCCTACTTCATCTCCTTCCTCTCTTTGTTGTGTTAAATATGCATGATGGATAATGATGGATGTTGCAATAATCCAGCTGATGGCAGTGCAAAAAAGCTGCTGAAATTCTTTACCAGAAGGCGACTGTATGCAAACAGCAGATATCTTATGGAGATATTGGAATTACTCCCCCATGCAGGCTTGCCTGGGGATGGATTTAAAACAGACAATTTTTAGGTTTGCTTCACCTCGCTAATTATAACTAAGGGTGAAATTATAATCCTCTGAAAATCACAAGCATACGGCAGTCTACGACTCTGTGACGCAGCAAACAAAAAGTTAGTGACTTTGAACTGAAAGCTTTAAGATAAATCTTACCACACAGGATGAGAAGACTCAAAAACATTAATTTAACCAACACTGCTGGGTGTGTGCATGGGTGTAGAACAAATATAAATAGTGAGACTGAGTTAACCAAAGTCAAAATACAGTGTCACAAATTGCAACCAGCCAAGGGGAAATAGAAAGAACAACACAGGCATCCAGCAGGACAAATACAGCAAGTAAATGAAGCTAGTTAAACTAGTCACAACTCCACTAATCATCCTTCTACTCTAAAAAAAAAAACAAAACTGCAGGGAAAATGCCACATACACATATACATAGTCCAGCGACATAGTTCTTGTTGTAGGTTTGTTTGTTTTATCTCACAGAGCTGCAGCCAAAAGGAGAGGCACATTAAAGAGACTGAGCAGAGTGTCAGGGTCTTTAAGAGAGGATTCCCCTCTGTTAGCATGAACCCAAGCATCAGCTCCACTAAACATCATGTGGTATATGAATATACTGCACATGCTGCTAGCCCAGACACACACTAATCTAGTCCCACACAGCAAGCCCTTGTGATTTCAAATCATTTGAAATGGCAGAGTAAGTTACATAACCCCCACAGCTTAAGTCTGTGTGCACAGGCACAGATGCTTGGACTCCACTAATACTGTACTCGTCTGCCGCTTGCAATTGTGTATGTTTGTGTGTGTGTGTGTGTGTGTGTGTGTGTGCAAGTGTGTATGTCTGCATAGGAAAATGCAGACTGACTGCTGAATCACAGATTTACAAGAAAAACAAGTGTAACTCCCAAAGGTCAACAAGTACAGAGAACACACACACACACACACACACACACACACACACACACACAGGACAAAAGAAATCACATGCATAGCAGAGAGGAAGGGGGGAAAGTGAGGTGACAAAAACAGTGACAATTAGTTAACATATGATCATGAGAGGTAGTGAGACCTGGATGGAAATGCAAATGGAAAAGGAAATGTGGGCAAAATGAAAAATGGGATTGGAGACAGGATTTATCGTCTAAGCTCCTCAGCTCTGCAGCATTCTGTCCCCGGTATAACACCTCAGCAAGGCATCAACTATCATAGGCATATTTAACACCATGCAGCAGCGGCAAAGAGAATACCCCAGTGTGTATTCCACATTTATGTTTTTCCTCATGCTCTTTGTTTCCCAGCATGAGACATGAACTTCGGTGTGCCACTTTCCCCAATGTCCAACCTCTCTGTGCCACCAAACACCACACGACCCGCCTGCTGATGTTTGACATTCGAAAGATAAAAACAAGAGAATTGACATTTTTTTTTTAAACGGAGGAGAGATGATTAAATTATAGTAAACACAAGAAGAAAACACGAGGAGGGATCGTTCTACTATGATCACGCAGAAATACAATGAGAGGATTGGTGACGTGAGTGGAACAAAAAAGGATAAACCAAGAGCTCTACTAAAATGTAGGGCTAATTTCAAATAGCAAGCTCAGTGAGAGAGGTCTGTAAATCTGATAATCTCACTGCATGAACACAAAGATGTCAGACCACACTTTTACCTTAATAGAAACTAAACAATGACTCATGCATCCACGACAGAATCATACGTAGATAAAGAAGGGCGCTCTGCAGCACTCTGATACCTATTAATTTCTCTGTGGCAAAGCCGGATTCTACAATTCACTGATATTTAGAGAAAATGCTGTATTATCAAAGAGTAAACAGGTTTTTTTTTTCTTCCATATTTTGGCAGCTGAAAACATTTTGCTGACTAAAAGGCCACTGAGAACATCTGATGATTACTGCTGCAAACGAGCAATTGCTCGGGAGCCCAGAGCCGTTTCCCACTCAGACACAAAAGCTTACTCATCCCCAGATTTCTACAGGCTGCATGTAACCTTCATCTCACGCAGTCCACGCCTTTTAACAACAGACAATTCCTGTAAACGTGCATCTTTTATTGCGATTTGTCCACAAAAGACAATGGTCCAACACATCCACCGCACAGTACAATCCACTTAGTAATGTACGTGTGTGCAAGAAGTTACCCTTATTACACGGAGTCAGTGCAACACAAAAACATGAAACTGTGTTTGTGTCGTATTCATTTTTACCATGAGAGATGCAGTGGGATATGTCCTTTTCCCATTGGATTAAAAAATACAAAAATGTTTTGTTTTTATATCTATTTTATCATCTTTCGTTCATTTCATACAATGACTCAGTAATTCCTTCCGGTTTCTTCCTGACCCAAAACCTGCCCGTAACAAACAATGTCTTTTGATTCATTTTAGTAAGATAGACTGTGCATACTCTGACTTCCTGTTGGGATTTGTACATCAAAATATAAACAACACAGCAAGAGTTACATTACAGTTTGCTTGCATTCATTACTCCTACTCAACCCACAAACTTTGGAAACCAGCATGTCAGAAGCGTAACATCTTATTTTTATAGTAGTTGATATTTAACTTTTTTTTTTTAAATCAGAATGTATTGATTGATCAGTGTGTCTGAGATCAAACGTTTTTTTTTTTTTTGGGGGGGGGTTTTGCCTCACTCATTTCATCGCCATTGATTCCTCACAGTGTATTAATATGTGTAAATTATTGATGTTAGCACTCTCCTTTCATAAGTGTTTGTCCTGTGCTGGCCTTCACCCAAAATCAAATGGATAAAGCTGTCCAGAAGGTGGATGAGTGAACGGTGGCATGAGTAGCTGGATGAATTAATATCATTGTAGTTGAAGTGTATATTCATGAGTGTCAGATCTGGGTGAAACTGAAAACTCTGGAGTGAATGTTCACTGCACAAACAAAAGGAACTGTCAAGAGTTCAGAGTTCGACAGTCCGCTTTGTCCTGTGAGATAATGACAGCTCTCCAGTTGATCCTGAATGAGTCGGCACATAGAGACTGTCAAACAAACTGTACTGATTTATTTCTGTGTGTTTCTCTTTAAGCATTAGACATCCTGATCTAGAAATCACAAGAATCTCAAACATCCCGACTCAAGACGTCTAAACCTCAGCCTCTCCTATTGTAAATTGCAATCTGTAGTACAATTCATTCTATTTTATTAAAATAAGACTGCAAGACCTAAAAATGTGTAAAAAAAAAAAAAAATTGGAGTGGTTTTACCCATTACCTTGATAGTCCCTGTGCAAAGACATAACACCAAGACCTGAACAATAGTGTCACAACTTGCCCCGTCACATTCGAGTAGCCAGTAGACGCGCAGGCAGATTAGCTGCTGAGATGATGGACTGTTCCCTGAGTGGTCCAGACAGAGTGTTCAACCCTCAGGAGGCAGTGTCAACATTGGAAACTGAGCAAGGGAGCAAACACAGCACTACAAATGAAGCATGAATCAACCCACCCTAATGCCGTGCAAATGCAAACACGGGGAATCAAGGTATTTGTAGGGCATAGCTTCACACATTAACTAAAGCAGAGGCTTCAATCTATTCTTTTAAGTGTGAGGTGAACAAGCCGAGGGCACAGTTAGATGAAGGATTAAATCAGAAAATAGTATTTTGCTCCACTTTACATTAAGGCACCTTATATTATCTGTACACAGGAAAACAATTCTCCATCCTTCAGTCAGACTGGCTAAAATATTATGGATTATTATTGATTTAGATTTCACTGTCATCTGACCCAACTGTATTTTAACCAAAACAATCAATTCAGTGAT
>OMNM01022499.1:20165-37999 GCA_900302745.1 Parablennius parvicornis | reverse complement strand
GAGGTATTTTATGACAAGTGCCCACCACTTTTTTGCGCTGTGGGGCTGCGGTGGCAGGTCTCAGGATCAGCGTGCACAGTTTTACATCTTCAGGTTGTGTACACTTGTTCTGAAATGAAGCAGAGCTCCATGAACAGAAAATTGTTGCAGAAAAGTCAGCAATCAAGACTGAATAATAACAACAAAATGCATGCAATGCAGGTTCAATTGTAATAAAATAAAGTCAGAATAGAAACTGATATCTGGGTACAGTTGTGTAGTGGTTAACCTTCTTACCTTAAATTCAACCCAGGCTCCAATCAGGAACATTTTCAAAATGTCTCTTGTTGGAGCCCAGGTTGAATTTAGGGGTTAAACTTTGTTTTAATTCTCTCCTCATATCTCCAGTTTCCTCCCACAGTAAAAAAACAAACAAAACTAAAACATACATTTGAGGCTGATTGGTAACCCTGAATTTGCCTGTCAGTGTGGCAGTAAGTATCCAACTATCATCATCAGCAGCAATCATCTCCAGCCTCCTGGGACCTGATAATGGATAAAGATGGATGGGTGTATGACCCATATTGTAAAATTTGAAGATTCATCTCATCTTTTCCATCAAGCAAATGGCTAATAAACGTCATGTCAGAGGATGGGAAGGAATATCTCCACCATGCATTAGAATTAGCATGCAAATCTTGTTTCAAACTTATTTTCATGATGATTCTCAATTGCCACTGAGGGTTGACGCAGTTTCCTTTTCAAGATGAGAACCGATTGCATCAAGGTGCTCCTAGAAACAGAAGTCGTGAACATCTGTCATTAATGGAATTCTTGTCCCAGCAAAAGACTATACCTTCCGGTGTCTGTGAGGTTCTGCCGCTTCGGCCCCGCCCTGCGTGAGCTGACCATGGCGGCATGGCGGTGCCGTGCGTCTCCCTCTTTTACGTAGCACCACACAGATCTGCGCGTAAACCAACAAGGTTACGATGAAGGGAACGTAGAAGGAGGCCACTGATGAGTACACTACAAACGCTGGGTCAGCAAAGCTGCAAGTCGTGCCCTCGCGGTTGGCTGAAAGAGAGAAAAAGAGGGAGGAGGTCATATTTCATTAATTACACAGTATCATATGTCAGTTTATTTACAGTAAGAAACAATATTATAAACCCAAGTTTAAATGAGAAAAGAAAACAAACATAAATAAAGGTTTTAGCTTCACCTTCGTGGACTTGAGCATATGTTACAGCTGCCCCTGTTGAATGTAAAACTCAGCTTTAAACCGATCATGTAATAATAATTTAATATATTTCTCAGATTTTGTCATTGGCATGCAAGCTTGATCTGTTTCAAATCACTTGAAAAATATTTATTTGAGTATTTTCACATAAAATTATGTCCATTCATCAAACATGTGTTGGCGCATATGAAGAGCAGAAATGAGCCACTGAGGTGAGCTGGGAGCTTAGAGGTTTTCTTTGGGTGAAAAGCTTAATCCTGTTCATGGCCCCAAGTTCAATACGGGCTCAAACCAGGGACATTCTCTCAATGAGATTAGTGCTGTCCACTACACCACTACACGGCCCTCAAACAAGCTTCGGCATGTATTGATCAATAGTGCTGGAAAATGCAATTTTTCTGGTTTTGGGTCGTTTCCCATTTCTGGTTTTATAAGAGTATTTCGGCTGCTTATCACTTTTTTCACTCTATTTCATTTTTAATCATTAAAAAAAAAAAAAAAAAATGTTTTCCAACACTCAAAGCGGAAAATGTTCATTCGACAGCTGAAGAAAACAATTCCCAACAAAACAAACTGTTTTTCCGGTACTTTCTCGAGATAAACATTCCTCAATGAATCGTGCTTTTTTAAAACGCAGAAATGATCCGACTCAATCACTGAAGCACAAACTGGTAATTTGAACTGAATGTTGAAATCTATTAAAAACTCATCTTTCAGGAAAGAAGGTGCATTTTCTTCCCCACAACCTGACTACTTAATCACCAGATTGTTGTGTTTGGAGTTAAGTTCCACATTACTTTCTGTTTTTCACCTTTTTCGAAAGTTTCAATAACAGCTGCCTCCATAAAGTGAGACTGACTCCTGAGCGCCTTCACTTCTGTTGCTTTTTGGAGACACTGAATAAAGTGTAACATGTGAGTTCACTTTTTTGCAGAGCTGAAACTCTCTTGATGGGTAAAACAAAAGAAAAAATTTACAGAATCCTCTTCAAGTTTGTTGCTCATGAATAGTTCAATAAAAACTGCATCACATATCTGTTGACAGTGTGATTTGTTTATTTCATCAAACATTGATAATAAGATCTAGAGACAGATGGACAAGGCTACTGCAGAGTCTGCATTTCCCAAGAAAGTCTGCGTGATCCTCTGCTACTGAGCTGATTTATCAGTTTTCAAAATTATACCTCAGAGGACGATGAAGCATAAAAATCCATCAAGTTAAAAAAAATAAAAATAATGAAAATCTATCTACAGTTGAGAACTCAGCAGGCCATGACGGACATGACCTTTACATGTCCATTGAACACTTGTTGTCTATAACTTGTTCTGGTGTGGAAAAGATTAATGGTTCTTCTGTGTGACCCAGCAGCAGCCCTTAAAGCTGAAGCCAGAGACAATCATATTGCAGACGACTGAAGCTCAACTATAAATGACACTTCCTGATGTGTGAAACTGGGCAACAGCTATTGGAAAATGTATGATTACGTAACTTCCTCCACCCCAAAGATAAAAATTGAGAATAAAAAGTTAGCACAGCTCAAGTTCCTTTATCAAGCTAGAAAACTATAGATCATGTCTGATTAACATGGATCAACACAGCAAGAAAATTTCGAGCCCAAGTATGTTGTCCCTATGCAAGGGCATGTTTTCTCATTTTTCCTCCCACAGTGAAGAGAATATGCATCTGAGGCAAGTCAGTGACTCAGAAATTTAATTCAATTCAGCTTTATTTATATCGCTCCGAATACATCGCAGTCATTTCTAGGTGCTTTTAACAGAAAGAAATACAACAAATCCATATGAGGAAGCGTAAGCGACGGTGAAAATGAAAAACTCCCTCTAAAAGGAAGAAACCTTGTCAGAGAGGTGGCCAAAAAGCAAGATATTATCCAAAAAACTTGATAAACAGTGAAGCAAACCTTTTAATTGAAGATACTTGAATGGGCAGGTTGACATTTCAACCGAAGACAAACATGCTTTTTTCAGTGAAGTTCTGGAAGTCACGACTTTTGATAGGTGGCAATTATGGAGAAAATAGGAAGTGAAGCATGCTATTATGGATGTAACAGTGACACACTAAGTGTGGGTTCAGGGATCCTTGACGCATCCACCAATATGGGACAAGAAAAAAAATATCAAGGGCGTTGCACCTTCTCAGAGAACGTTAAAGAATGTACGTACTGTATATATTTTGACGCTATCAGAAGATTCGGCGTGTTGTCTGTTTTCTTCTGTGAATTAAATATTGCAAATCATTGCTTCCTGTGTTTGTCTGCATAATAGGCCTCATATCTTAGAAAGTTGTTGCTGTTCAGGTTCCCTGTTTTGAAAAAAACCTTTACCTGAGAATTGTAGACAGATAAAATCTGTGTTTTTATTGATTGAAACTTTGTGATGTTGAGTGTGTCAGACATGGGTAACCTGCAGGTAAAAACCTTAATGGGTGTAAATTAGATCCTGTTTGTGAGATTGTGTGTTTGCCTAATCTTGTGTGAGTTGATTTAGTCTGTTTTTACTTTTGATGTTTAATTATTCCAGTACGCAAAAGATTTCTGCTGTGAGTGAGGGGGAAGTTTTTTGTTTTGAAAATATTCCATAATAGTATTGTTTCTTTCACCACTATCATGCTTTACTCATTAGTAACTTTGAATAATAAATTTAAATGTATGTATTTTTTGCAAAGCAAAAAAATACTTTCCAGTTGCAGTGATGACCTTAGTTCCACATGTTCAAATATGGACATTCGATGTGTAAACCAATTAGTTCAGTGGCAAATATTTGATGCGATTACTTGTGAGGGAAGAATTAAACTTTCCACCGTGGAGAAGCTGCAAACTGCTCTGCAGGACTTTAAACTTTCATTCATTCATACTGTGTTTCTTTAAATGGGACTCCGTTCACAGCCTGTTCGTGACTGGCTTTAAGCACTGTGCTGCTCTGAGGAGCACTCGCACAGTCAGTCGTGCCAGTATTATTCTCAGGATGCATGACTGAATTTCAGTGTGCCACTTTCGGGGATGGAGGGAACAACACCTAAGCTGGTAAGTGGGGAGTAACTTGAGAGGAAATATCAGATGGTGCCGTTACCTGTATTGTTCAAGCCGAACAGTAAAGGGCAGGAGATGGCGAAAGAAAGGAACCACACGACAGCGATCATCACCGCCACCCTCCTCCGGGAGCTGTATCTGGTGTTGTAGAGCAGCGGCATGGCCACTGCTGTGTATCTGAAATCACACATATCCACTAATGCATAAAAAACAGACAGATGAGACATCAGCATGCCTCTCACACACACTCGCTCATGGTGCCTGCACTCACACAAATACAGAGAAGAAAAACCAACTAATGCATCTTCGGACCTAATTATTTGCGCTGATGTAAACACATGCAAAACTTTCTAGACAAAAATTGTCTCTGCTCATTTCACAGCCACAAAGACACAGAAACATGCCACTGTCACTATGTCAAAACAAATTCGAGTCATCGTCTGCTGTGAATGCAGGCGTGAGCAGTCTCGAATGAGCTGTTGTGATCCTGACTGCAGGCAGACGGTCACAATGCCTCCGACTTTAATCAAGTTATGAAGGTAAAAGATATATATAATTCAAAGGACCAAATAAATAGACATAGAGTAAATTATTTTCATGAAACTATTGGCCATAATTGTGATAAAACCCAGTGACAAAAATTCCTGGTAACAATCCCCCTGCCCAGTACTGAGGATAACATATATCATCAAGTAAATGAACATTTAAGTAGTGTGCATGTTATTGCAGGACTGAAATGTGTGCTATGTTTCACATAATTACATGTTTGTAAAAACATCCGGCCCTGCGGATGATGGATGTTGAAAGTCTAATGATGACTAAAGGAGACAATAACTACTATGAACATCAGATCATTAGTCAACACAACACAGAGAACAAGACATGGACGGCCAAATGCAGCAAGGTGTTGATATCTGTACTGGAGTATAAGTTTGTGAAAATATGCACATTGAAGACTGCAGAAATTGTGAAGCCTTAGAAGCAACAAGTAGGATTTCAAGTTGCACGTCATACCATCATTTTACTTGTCCGGGGAAACTGATATCAAACAGATATCAAACAAACTTTATGTTCCTGCTAAACTAAAGTGAATTTGACATCCCCGAATACAACAAGATCCTTATTTTTGGGGATAAAACACCACAAATACACTTGACGTGGTTTCAAAAAGAAAAAAGTGCTGCTTCACAGGAAAATATTAGGTTGGATAATAATAAAATTAAATATAAATTTGAAATAAACAGAAAACTTTTTGAAACTCAAGGGAAGTCATTACAAGCTTGCACAATGTTCTTTTTGTATCTATTGATTGATGAAAGAAACGGTAAAGCATCCCTCAGCAGGCAAAGCGTGTTTTCCAAATCAACTTTACTCTACGTAAACAAGATGAATTAAATTTATGAGATTTTTTTCTCTTTTTTTTACAAATTTTCCAAGAACAGACAGTAAATCTGTCCCTTTTTTTTATGTGTATAAACAAACCCAAAGCAATAAATTAATCCTCTTAATGGAATAATTTTATTTGGGTGCATGCTATCTTCTCCAAACGCTTTCTATTAGCATGCTGCATAAAATAAAGGAGCCCCCATCATCTGATGGGGATGTAACCTCCCCTGAAATTAAAACACTTAAATGCATCACTTTAACCTGGTAGTCACTGTTTCATTGCAAATTGCGAGGGTATTAAGCATCGACAGCCGTCTACAACCGAGATAATTTTTTTTATGGTCTTGCTTCCAACAACGCAATTAAGAGTTTGTCCTCAGTTATTGCACCAAATTACACGAGTGTGAACCGGTCCGGCCTCAATGTGTCAATTTGTCAGAGGAATTATGAGCTGCAGCTGCAGACGGCATGCCCGCCGGGTGTCTGGTCACCTCTCTTTGCACCCATGATGGGGGCAAGCAGGTGCAACACTAAATCATTAGACACGATCCCCTTGTTACACCCTCTAAAGAAAAAAAAAAAAAAACCCAAAACAAAATGGACACTAATGGCACCGAGACATTACCTGCCGAGAAATCACCCAAAGAGGGTGGCTGACACGCTGCTCAGTGAGCACTGCATCAGAGATGAAGCTTTAAAGTTTCTTTGGGACCTCTGTGTGTATGTACATGCTCTTTGGCAAGCCAAACTTCAAGGTTAGGTGACAGAAAACAAAATGACATATTGATTTACTGCAATCTGTGTTGATGGTGCTTTGCTCTGGATAAAAGGCCTGCTGGAAAAGAACACCGCTGCAGGGAAAATAAATGAGAACGATAATAACACGAGAGGATGAGTGGCTGTGTTAAAGCGTCAATAAATTAGAAAAAAAAAAGTGTTGTGTAAGTGAGAGTGGAGATTGTATTGTATAAGAACTCCACCTGTCGATGCTGATGGCGCAGAGGTTGAGGATGCTGGCGGTGCACATCATGACGTCAAGGGTGAGCAGGATGTCGCAGTGGATGAGACTGAAGCGCCACTCTCCCACCACCTTCAACCGCAAAACACAAGCCGAAGTCACACTGCAACGTCTTGCTATACCAAGTACAGTACATAGAAGAGGAACAACGTAGAACTATTTGATGGAGAACAAAAATGAACATAGGGCAAGAAAATAAAGGACATGAATACCAAGAATTACAACAAAAAGAAGAAAAAGTAAGACAGTAACAAGAAGATCAATTAAAGCTGCAATTTTCCCAGATTTTCTCTATATTGTTTTTAGCATGTACATCTTAAAAACACTCCTATCTCACTAAAAACTGAGCTTTGAGAGCTAATTGTGTCTTAAATTAACTGTCATAAATTTCACCAAAACAATCTGCTGTAATTGGTAAGATTTGATATGTCTGTTGTGGAGGATCATCTCCTTCTTTCTTTGAGCTTTAGGTTTTCCATTCACCATGGAGCTTAATGACAAACACTGAGAAAATAAAATATTCCAACCTATTGTTTCTGTTCATAACGTTTTAGAAAAATACAAAAACACACTGTATTTGTATTTTTTAATCCATATGAAGACAGAATTGCTTGTTAGTTTGTTCGATTGAGTAAATCCCTCAAACAGCCACAAAAATCAATGAGTGAAAAAACCAGCACGTATTGGTCACTGAATGATCATTTAGTTACTCTGCTGAGCAATAATCAACACTGAGAAAACACTTCAGTTATCTCTGTAAGTAAAATACCAAATATGCCCAATCCTGACAAAAGTAACAGTTCTATTTTACTCTTATTTTGTAGGATATAACTCGATCATCCTTGAATTGTCGACAAAACCGTGTGACCCATTTTACCCTCTAGAGATAGAGTTATTTAGTTATTTGTTTTTTTTCATCATTTGATATCTTAAATGTAAGAAGACTGTTGAGTAACCAACACGCAAAAGTAACAGATTACATAAAGTGATCAGCCATATTAATATGACCAGCTGCCTAATACTGTGTAATAATACTGGTAATAACACCTAATACTGGTACCTGACACCAAAATGGTTGAAGCAGATGCTTTTGGAAATCTAGGTCAGTGGGGCTTCCGAAGGACCACTTGTATTATTAAGTCAGTGTCCCTCAGGACCTTGTTACTGCTTACTACTTTTCCTTTCCTGGGCCGGGAATATTCCACAAGAGCTGCAGATGCTCTGGCCAACCTGTCTCTCCATACGCAAGATTGCAATAATCCATAAACTTTTTCATTTTCTGCTTGTAACACATCAACTTTGAAGATAAAATGTTCACCTATATTCATTTATACTGATAAATCTCACCCATTAACAGGTGCAACGACATGACCAGTATAATTCCCTTAACCTTAATTTTCTGGTTGTATTGTTATTGCTGATCTGTATGCACCTTGTCTGTACTCAAGTACAGTTTTGTGGTATCTGTAATTATATTGTGATTTTAATTTCCTCATTTAAATACAACAAAGTCAGCAGTGTGACTCTTCCAAAGTGATGATATTCATCCACATACTAGTAATATATAATAACCAAAAATTCCAAAATAAATAAGTGCAGTTATTAATAACAACATACAGATGTCACAACATTGCTTCTTAAGTTAGTCCACACAAACGATTGATAACGGCTGTGAAAAAGAACCTGTATTTGGACCTGTTAGTTTGGGACTTCAATGACCTCTCGTCCTTTCTAGCAGGAAATAAGTCAAAATGATGGTTCTCTGTGTGAGTGCAATCTTAAGCCTTGTGGCTGAGGGCTGTGTTGTGATAAAGGGTATGTGGTGAATTCTCACAGGTTAAGAAGGGGACAGTCGATGGCAGCAACTTAAGTGTTTATTTCTAACTTTCTGTTTTTATTTCCTTTATCAAAATGTGAATATAAACATGTCTTAATAATGGTACTACAACTACTAATACTACTACTATTGGTAATAATAATAATAATAATAACATTCATAATAAGGTGGTTGAAAGGTTGTAATCCGCATAGCAATGGTACTAAACATTATTTTTATGGAAAATATGCCCAAGGGGAAAAAGATAGACAATAAAGAGGATGGGACCGAAGTCAGAGCCCTGTGGGACACCACAGATGGATGGGATGTGAAAGATCCATTCTGAATAAATTGAATGCAAGGTATGACTTGAGCCAGTCTAGTAATGAGTTGGATCCTTCAATGGGAAATAATAGTGTGCTACATTGTCTTAAAATGCTGCATTCAGGCTGAGAAGAAAGAGGATGTATAAAAGAATGGAGTCAGCATCAAATTTTTTTCGAATAATTTTGTTCTAATTTTGAAATATTACTGGAAGCGATAGAAATGCTATAGAAACAAATAAATGTGGTGGGATACTTGATCACAGAGAAAATTAACATTAAATGTGGTGTCTGTAACAGGTAGCACAAAAAGACTCATGGCTGAGTAGGGACCAGATGAAGAAGCAGAATAAAAGCTGAAAATCCTCATTAACAGCTTGAAATCAGAGAAATCCTGTGAAGTGGCTTAGCAACACAAATGCATGCTAGACATGTCCTTCGAAGACCTCCTTTTCTACTTTATTTAATCAATTTCAAGGCCTTTACTGTTGCTGAGGGAATAATGTGAAGGGCTCTTTGTGTACTTTTGCCAAAAGGTCTGAAAATCTGGTGGGTTCCTGCATTTGCTTTCACATCTGCTTCCTCCCTCTAAGATTTTTTCAGAAAAAAATCAAGTTCACACACACGCACGCATGCACACACACACACACACACACACACCTCCAGGTAGACGCCCCAGGGCATGACCAGGGTGGCCAGCAACAGGTCAGACACAGCCAGGGAGACGATGAGGTAATTGGTGGTGGTCTGCAGAGCGCGCTCCCGTGACACGGCCACACACACCAACACGTTGCCAAAGACCACGCAGAAGATGAGGAGCACCAACAGCACTGCGTAGAAATTGTACGGCGGCGACGAGGATGACGGCAAGCTGGTGCAGTTAGAGGACGTCAGCACAGAAGTGGGAGTGGGAAAGGACTCTGAATAGGAGGGATCGTGGGTGACAATGATGGAGAAATTATGCTCAAAGGGGGACACAGAGAAGGAGAGTGAGGAGGAGGAGGAGGAAGAGGAGGAGGAGGAAGCCTCATCTGACTTGTTGAGCGGAGTCATGATCTTGTTCCAGTGAACATGGCCTGGCTGAGAAATTATGACACAAAGAGAAGAAGAAGAGCAGAATAATTACCGCTCATGACCGGCCATGTACTCAATTCAGCTTTTTCAGTGCAGCCAACAAAGATTGGCTTCTTCTTTGTGACAACTAAAGAAAAAGAGAGAAAGGTTTATTGTGGCACAGGACTGAAACTGTTTCACGTTAGAGAGACACTTCAGCAGGAAACCTAACACAGGACAGAGATTCAAACACTATTGCACTCTGCTTTTATATACACACACACACGCACACACACAGGTTCATTGTCAAGGACACATGACTTCACACTAAAACACAGTTATGAAAACGCTCTTCACTATTCTGCCGGTTCTCTCTGGAGTCTGGTGCTACAAAGATTAAACTACAAGGATCTAACAGAAATTTATAAGGGGGGTAACAACTGCCACAACAATCACTGATTTTGGACAAATAAAGTCTGTTCAGGTAATTAAATGTGACTCTAGTTAAAGTAATAACGTTAAAATATACAGGAGGTGGTTTTTTATACAGTATATTTTATAATCCACATAATCTGAACAACCTTCTTTACGTCAATGGTTCCCAACAGATTTCCTCCACCAAAGGGTGTTGACGCCCTCACAATCACAGGCATGAACAGCTTTGCAGGCCTGCTCTCGATCGGACAAAGAGTTTTAGTGTGTGTTTGTTTTTTTTTTACATGTGTAAAATTTAATTTTGACAAGTTCAGGCCTTAATGATCACTGAAAGGTTTACAGGACCCCAGATTGGGAACAACTGCCTTAGAACAACAGAATGTTTAGCTATAATTTATCCCCGCTCATGTTGGAGAAACTGTCTCGCCTCAACTTTTAATATTGCAAATAATAATAATACATATCTATATATATTTATAATACACATATTAATACACATATTTTGGTCAAACACCTTCTAGGTACAAGTATTTGAAGCTCTACAAAACCCTACATTGTTGTTAAAGGGAGCAACACCTGCCGGCCTGAAGGGGAGTTCTGGGAATCATTCGTTTATAAAACTACTCAACTCTTCATTAAAGTGTGTAATAACAAAATCGTTCAAAACAGATCCTCCCATGTAGATTATATGGCTTCAAAAGTTTGGGCTATTTACCAGACAATGGCTCCTGTTATGGCTCTGTAAATACAGGGAGGATTATCGGCACTTCCTCGGTCTGATATTGCCTGTAAACATATATTTTATAACACCTCCCTTATGAGTGAAAGGGGTGCCGAGACATGGACTGCCTTTATTATCTTATTATTGATCATATTTCATTCTTTTTGCATTTGTTCCATCTCATTTAGTTTGATGCTTCATGCAGCGAGTCAGTCTGATGATTCACCTCATGGTTTTCACTCAGTGTGGTTCTATATTGTCAGAAGAGAAACAGGGTTAGTTCTCAGGATAGTGATGATGATGATGATGATGATGATGATGATGATGATGATGATGATGATCGCACTTTAAAGAAAGTTGCATTGGAAATGTTCCAGGTAAGGAAGGTAAATTGTACAGTAAAGGTCCATATTTGCATATGTGATATTTCAAAAAACCTTAATACTGAAATAAAATCTATAAAAGCACGATGTAGACATTTTATTTAAATCTTTTGTTGAAAATGGTCTTGCATTGTTTGTTTGTGGAAGAATGAGCTGAGTACAAAATCAAAAATGAAAATAAAAGGAGGGAATTCAGCTAATAATAAACAGCAGCTCTAGGACTATTTTCATCTGGAGGATAAAATATAGAAAAGTTTATCGCTTTGCTTCTGTGTAAAGTCTGTGGACAGAGGTGACACAATAATATTAAATAAAAAATCTGTGAAGGAATGATGTAATTGTATTAAAGCAGGTGTGTTTGACAGCAATAACTGAAGTTTGTCGAGTTCTTCTTTATGGCAGTTGAGGGTTATATGAAAATAGAACTACCAAATCTAAAATATGGCCATGATTATTCCCACAATTTTTTCTTTTTTTCCATTTATGTAATATTTAATTCATTTGTCATGAGTGATTACTTTAACGGATTGAGACAAAACTTTTACTCCTGAGGGGCCATTAAATTATCATCCCGATAGGATACAAATATTCACTTTGGCAATGCATCTGGAAAATTGCTGTGGTTTTTTAAATGATTATTCTCTTTATTGCAGTTTTTTAGTTAAATGGTGTCTTGAGGACATGAATAGTTGATGCAATTTACTCTGAAAGGTTAGTCAAGGACGTTTCTTCTGGAGCTTTAACAAGCAAACTGTCCAAAACACCTGCTCCTCGGGTTTATTCTTGGATAGAGAGGGAGGGAAGTGGATTTAGCTGCAATCTGAAATAAATATGATGGGAGAATAAAGATGAAGTGTGGGGAAATTGATTTGGATTAACAACTTAATATGTTCGCCACGTTCCTTTTCCTCACCAGATCAACTTGTAAACACTCGTTTTCATCCCAGTTGTCTCGTTGAAGCTGGAAACAGCCTCTGGCTGTATAAACACGCAAACAACAAGCATTTTGAAGCAACATTTGATGCCTGCACAGCTGCATGTCTGATGAATACGTATTTGTGTTTGAAATAGATTTTGAACAAATCGCAGAACGTTTCCAGAATGACAGTGTTCTCTTGTATGTTTAGGAATCAAAAGCCAGAACTTGAGCCTGATGGATGTCTTTTTCACAAGAAACACCTTCTGTTGTTTAAAGTGATCCCGTTGCAGGCAAACACCCACTGAGCCTTCGACAACAAACATTGAGGTAAAAATGTGGGCTGACTTCAGAGGAAGAAAGTAAGGGACGCAAGAAGAAATACAAATACACAACTTCATTCAAAGTTCCATCGGTAGAATGTATCTTCTGGCCTATGGTCAAAGCGATGATCATGAGGCTGCAGCAGAGCATTTATGAGCTTTGCAGGGATAAATCTACCCATTTACATCAACTCAGGCTGACGGCTGGCAATAGGCAGGGTACATCCTGGACTGTCCACCAAGGCAAAAAACAATCACACAAAGACTCACTGACACGAAAGACCTATTGGAATAAGTGAATATATCATTTGACTCGTATTATTTTAACACAGCAACTAGCTGTGGCCACATGTTGATGCTCTGAATTCAAAACAGTATGAAGACAAACTGTGCAATACTGAGCTGGACTGTACATCACTATTTCATTTTTAGGAGAATTAGGTGTGTTGATTTTAAAAACAATATTCTCTCTATCATCCAAAATGTAGGTTGTTTTTTTTTTTTTAAATACCCAGAGAATTAACTAACAGCAAGAACATGCAAGCTCCACACAGAAAAGTCCAGAAAATAACTATGATGCTTTGAGTCACTGGAAGATCCCAACTGACTGTCAGCTATGAGCACATTCCATCTTCAACTGGCTGCCAGCTCATCACAGGGCAGAACAAACATGACAATTCATGTGATGGACTAGCATGCATGTTCTCTGGATATGAAAGGAAATCAGAATACTTGGAGAAAACCCATGTGGGCAAAACATGCAAACTCGACACAGAAAAGCACTGAGCACAGGATATAACTGGGATAGTCTTGCTGTGTGGTGATAGTGCCAAACACTGCACCACCATGCTGCTCCATTGTGTTCCAACTTCTTGGGTAAGAGTCCCGCAACTAAACATAAATGAGTTTCTGCAGAAAGACATGAGGATGCTATGTGAGAAGCGTTCTTCCCCTCTGTTATCTCATTCCATTGCTCTCTTCTGATACACTGGAACAAACAGCCAGTATAATAGCATGCGAAAAGGCTCCATAAAATATTCAGCAGTGACAGCGGGTTGAAACCAGCTCCTCATTTGCACCATCTCTGTATGAACTTCACTGTTTCCCTCAAGGTCATAATTGAATACAGCGAGATTTTTTTTTTTTTGCCCCCATAACTCTGTTCAGTCCTGCCACCAGCCCCTGATCTGCATTGCTAATCCGCACATATCCAAGAGGGATCAAGCTCAACAAATCAATAACCTCCCCTATCTGCTCTTCTACCTGTTGACCTCGCACCACTGACCAGAGTGCCTGAGGACGATATTATCATCTCTGGCATGCACATTGATTTGATATTGATCTGATTCAGTGCAGGAGTTGGTGAGGACTTCTATTTCTCAGGAGGTTAACAGTCAGTTCACTTGTAATGGCAAAGGGCAGCAGGGACTAAAAGACATGGATGAATTCAGCAGGAATAATGCACTTTGATCTGCTTTTAACCCTCCAAAAGCCGCCCAAGAGTAAAGCTGGATGACAAATGATAACTCACTGCTCCTGTGCATCTCAAACCATTTGAATATAATTGAAAAGTTTATTGTTTTGTCAGTTATTTCAACACACACAGCGTATTAACTGAAAAAAAAAGATTTAATTATAATTGGGATAATTCGGGCCTTGGATAAAAAAGAACTCGTCTGGTGAGATAAAATAGTTTTAGTTGCTCAGTCTAAGTCTATAATATATGGACGTTTCCCTCCCTGAAGTGAATTATACCAAAAATGAACTTTTCCATAGTGTTGTAAAGTTTTCAGATACATGTTTGCTATTCAGAGGAAACATCAACATATTGATCAAAGTTAATCAGGAGGAATTTGAATGATTTATTAATTATATGTTGGAACAGTTTCTCTGTCTGATCACAGGCGATGTAAATCTTTTCCACTATTGATCAGGCAGGAAAATAAAATCAACTCAGACAAGCATTTGTTTAGAATTTTAAAGACAAAAACCACGGAATAATAAAGTTTAGAATAACAATTGTTGCTAAAATAAGCTACTTGATTGTCTTTTTCTGTTATTCAACATCAAAGACTTGAAATGAAAGAAAAAAACTTTTTTTTTTCTTCAAAACTGAACTCACTTTTCATCATTCGGATGTGTGGACTTGATGTGAACATATCTTAAGTTCACCTCAGTTTTCTCAGTTCAAAGACATCACAGAGTGAGATTCCCCGAAGACAAGAGAGACCAGGAAGCAGCTTTTTGACGCTCAGACTGAGCTTCGCTTCAGTCAAAGAAATGAGCTATCTGTAAAAGACAACAACAAACATTGAAATATCATATTGATGTGCTGACTGGAAGCATTATTATGAAAATAATGATCAAAGACCAACAAGTACGAATAATGTGTGGGAGCATAAAACTATATAAATACATATATGAAAAAAAAAAGTCATGAAACTTTTCTGGTGATTCCTCCAAGAGAATAAATGAGAGGGCCTTTGACACAGAGGAGAGCGGTGGATTTCCAGTTTGCTTTACTTTGGCTTTTCTAACTTTGAAAAAACATATTCATGAATAAATATGTTGCATTTGCTGTTACTTTGTCGGAGGAAGTGTTTTTCAAAGAGAATGACAGGCTGGAAAAGTGGCACCGCAAACGCAACACCAACGGGTTTAAAGCTGCTCAACAAGGGAGATTCATTCTAATCCCTGTGCTTGTCTGTTGGATTGACTTGCAAATTTCCAATCAAATGTCTCTTCATTAAAAAGGCATGTGATTGTTGAATTAAAGACCTGAGATTATTTCAAACATGGGCTTGAGTCAACACTGGATTAGAGTCGAGCCTCTGTCGGGTAAATTCAATCAAATGAATTAGGTTTCTTAAACCCTTTACAGGAAGGTATAGCCTTGATTTACAAGGTAATTCATATTTTCAAGATTAGATGTTTTTTTTAAAAGTCAGACAAATGCATTATATAATCCATTTGTATTTGACAAGTCGATGATTATGATGGGCCGATGACTTGATGGGTTTAACCTACCTTCAATTAATTTCACTTCACTTATATAGCGCCTTTCAGCTTCTTCCATATATAACTGACTTTGGATGGAGGAAAGAAAGAAAGCAACCATTAACACATCTTCCATGACGCATATCTTCACAATGTCCATGAATTTAAATAAGCTACTGTATAAAAGTTTCAACATTAATTTATTCACATCAGATGCAACACCAGCTACTAGCTACAGATAATGTTTTCAGAAAAAGTAGATAAAATATCACTTTTTGGATGTTGGATGGATATCATCAAATATAGTTTCAAATGCATAAAACACAGTGGTGTTTAAATGATTATGAGAACTCCCCCGTTTTGCCCGGATATGCCCACTTTACATGTCCTGTCGGGGCAGATTTGTTTTTTAAATCCATTAAAATGTCAAGTTACGTTTTTTTTCTCGAACTATTAAGAATCTATTCAATTTCACTGATGTCATTTTGTTGAGTGTGGTGTAATATACGCAGAATACACTCACAAATAGTGTAAACAATGTCTGAGACACTGAGGCAACATTACGTCGAATCTGGTCACAAAATGTTAGTTAAACTAGAAGATTAGTGAGGGTGCCGTTATATTCTTTACAATTTTACCTTAACAAAAACCGGCAAGAAATATTTGGTGAGACTTTGATGTTTTAACACAGAACACAAATAGAAAACATAATTTCACATTTCCATTAATTTGTCCAGTCAGACTTTATAAGAGCTAATGTTTTATTGACTTTTCAGTTTTTATGCAGAAGAGGAATTTTCTATCACAGACTTTAGACGGTAGGGTAGTTTGGTTTTTTTTTTAACTCCCATTCATTGTCAAGGATGGATCATTTCCGGCTTAACAAAGCACAATGAGTAACCTCTGAGAAGTTAGAGAGCGATTATTTTGTGATATAACTGAATGTTTCTTTGAGTAAAAGGAGAGTGTCATTCACGTATCTTGAATTTGTTCAAGTGTCTTATTTTTTATGAAGAATCATAATATGATCACCCTGCTTTACATATCTCTCTATTAAGCACCATGTCATCTTATCATTAGTTCAAATGTTACAGGAAGAAATTCAAAAGTGGCCAAATATGGTTGCTTGCATGATAAAAGATTGAACTTGAAATTTGCTGTCTGAAACTAATTAACTGATATTCTGCAGCTTGATCATTGAATATTAAAAGCTCACCTGCTTTTTCTCTCATGTCAGCTCTCCATAACCTTCTGCAGGTTCAAGCAGGGACAGGGGGGAAAAAAATGACTGAGTGAGCTGAATTACAAGTACACATCATGTCTGCTTGTGCATTTTAAATGGAATTTTAGTGTGTAGGAGTTTAACTCTTCAAATGCAAACAGCTTCATATTTCATATTCATATACAGCTTCATATCAACCACAAACTAATTAACCTAAGAAAAAAAATTTTCTTCTCAGACTTGATTAAGGCTGATGTGGTTATTTTAACTTATGTGCTCTGTCTGACAGCACACACACACACACACACACACACACACACACAAAAAAATCACTTGTATATTCAGTTTGATTGCACCTTAATTCACTAAAGTAGATTAACTCGATGTAATAGCGGAATAATACAACAGTTTTATCTGCTTCCTGAAATATATTATCCATAGAATTACTTCTGGAGCTCTTTCTCTAATCTCGTACATTTTTTAAATCAGGTTTTCCTATTAATTCATGAAGAAAATCCACAGGACCTGGAATGTGAAGCTAAAGATGCAAAAAATTTTCACATAATTCACTGTCATGGCAGCATACCCGAGTGAATTTCAAGAGACTTTAATTATGGAAAGGTAATCCTGTTTGGCTCCGTCTGGCACTCGCTCCATAAGTAACGTGGCACCGGGGGCATCTCTTTTATTGATTGTGTGGGGAAGACCATTATTAACATCAGTTTATTGGTTTCCTTTCAGAGCAGGGAGCAGTGATCCCTGTTAACATCAATTACTCACACACGCACGTACGTACGCTCACACGTACACATGTAACCGTGTGTTCACACCTTAAAGTGTGCAAGGACATACTCAGCTGAAAATAGCACATAAAAAGTAATTTTACTGTCCGTTCAACTTCCTATCAGTCGATGACTGTTTAAAATGTATTGCACTGAGATCTTCCTTTCCTTCAGTGCAGTTTGCCTGACTGAGTTTC
>OMNM01022494.1:11583-27028 GCA_900302745.1 Parablennius parvicornis | reverse complement strand
CAGCAGCCAGCTCACCAACGCCATCCTGTTGCTGAGCGAGAAAGAAGGCGACTGGACGCAGGAGGCACTGGCGGACCGCTTCCTCCAGCTGCTGCGAGCGCTGGTGGGACACCTGGAGGCCGGGAGGCTGCCCTGCGCCCTCAGTCCTAAAGTCAACCTGTTCTGTGAGCTGACGGAGCAGGAAGTGGACGAGCTGGGGTACACGCTCTACTGCGCCCTCTCAGATCCCCAGGGCCTGCTGAGAACTGCAGTGCCAGAGCCCTCCCACCTCTGACGTGGCGCACCGCGCAGAAGCCTCAGCTCTGATCGGGGTCACTGAAACAACAACACATCATCTGCATGAAACCATCATCTCTCAGTCAACACACACACACACACACACACAACTCTGTCTTGAGTCTTCATGCCTCTGTGGCAACATCAGTGAGAAACAGTTACGAAATCTGAAAGCTGTTGTCCTGCTGTGATCACCCAAATATAACTTTTAATCTCAGATATAAACGTCGGTGTGTCCGAGCTACCTGAAGCCAGTGTATTAATGAAGCTACGAGTCAGAATGATTTTACTGTCACGTTTGGTGAGATCAATACATAAAGTGAAATCTGCCTCACTTGATTTCCTCTTGGAGAGTTTGAGGAAGCCTGATGCAGTTCAGGGTTGTTGGTGCTGACGGTGCTGAGTGTGACGGGTCCACGCCACCGCGTCAAGAGAAGCTGATCGTGTGTGTACGCCAAGCTAAATGTTAATACATTTACAATCAGGACTGAATATTTTTTAAATTGCACAGGCGACCTAAGTGTCTTTTCTTTCCCTCCCTTTTTTTTTTTTTTTTTTTTTTAACCTAAAAGTGCTTCATTTCTGCAAGAAATCTTCATTAATACAGTGGCTGAGTGTATAATGTGCGCGTTACATGTTACCAGGGGGGGAAATGAAAACAAATGTGTGTTTGGAATGTCTGCAACTTGCATGTGTTTGCTGCCTAATCTAGAAAACAAACCCGTGAGTTTACACTGAAGTTCATGAGTGTTTCCGATTTCACATGAATTGACCTGATATAAAGTGGAACTATAAACATGCTAACATAACGTATGTGGGGGTGGGGGGTGTGTGTGTTTGGTTTGACGAAATTCCACCTTAAGCAAGAGCGACATTCTTGCTTGAATAGAAAGTCTACGTGACATTTTAAGTACAAGAGCTGCTCTTCGTGTTCTGTTTAAAACTCTTTCATCTTAATGCTCTTTTGTTGCTTTTGTGCACAGGTCTGACACGCTATTCCATTTCTTTCATTTATCAAACCTGCTCCATGACGGGAGCTTCGACACAAACCAAATGTTTAAGGGTTCAGCTGGTTCAAAGCCTCGAAGCACGACGCTGTGAGAACACGGTCGTCTCCTGGTATTCTGCTTTAATTTCCTGTTTGGATCTTGGTTCAGTTGAGTTACTGCCTTTTGGTTTTTTTTTTTCTCATAAAAGAATCACCACAGTTTGCACATGGAGTCTGGATCTCTGTAGCTGGGATTCTGCAGTTTCACTGATCCGCTGCTACGAATCTGCAGGAGCTTTCCTTTGTCCTTTTTGGTGTATTATTCCCAGTATTAGTAGCTGTGAGAGGCTATTGAGGCTATTTTAACCCCCGATTAACTGGCAGGCCAAGTAGCCAGACATGGATTAGCCTCAATCACACGGAGCGAAACAGCGAGTGCCGTTGCACCACGCTGTGTTTTTGGCGGGGTGATCTATGGCGGCGAACAGGCTGCTCCTGCCCCGTCACATCTTCAGTGTTTGATAACGAAATTGGAGGTGCTTGTCTGTTACATCGCTATCTGATCAGTGGTGATCCGCGAACAGATCCTCACTTATGTAACAGTGGCTTTTTCCGAGCCAAGCTTCTTGATGTCAAATTGTGTGTCGAGCAGTGCGATTGTCCCGTAAAATTTCAAAACTCATCCTCTTGATGTTGGGGAATAATCACATGGTTGCTTTTGTTGTCACTTATTTTAGCCTTAGAATATCAAAATGCAGTGACCTGGAGCGAGTTTCCTCCTCGACGCCCCGCCCACTGTGTGTATAGTGTACATAATAGAGGGATTCGGGTCAGTGTATAGCTGCGTTGTGCGTTCAGTTAAAAAAACAAATCATCCAAATAATAATAATAATGGAAAAACAGGTGAATATTTTTGTATTTATTGTACATTTGTAACCAAAAAAAAAAACCCAAAACCAAGAGCTGATTATTTATTTGCACTGATGTAGTTCAACATGCACTTGTTGTGCTTCATGACGCGCGTCGTCTTGTTTCCGTGCAATTCAAGCGTCTTTCCTTTGCAGACCTGATTCACGCCACACTTCACTTGTGCGTCAAGGGGAGTCGCCGTGCCACATTTGTTTTTGTCGTCGTAAATTCAAAAAAAGACCCAAAGTAGATCACTACCTCTACCTTGTGGAGTGCAGACTAGCCATATGCTGTGTTGCATGCTGGTTTTTTTTATTTTTTTTTTTTACTTCAGCTCTGGAGTTGAACAGTGCAGCACTTTGTAATACTTCATAAATAAATTAAATGTTGGAACTAAATTGTATTGTTATTTTTGATCACATGTCATTCGAGATAGCTTAATAAGCATGTCCAGCTAAAAATAAATCAATTAGGATAACATGTATTTCTTATCATTTTATTCCCGTCAAATTCACATTTAGAATGTTACAAGAAATGTCTTTACAGTGTAAAAAATGTTGTTAATTTGCTATGAATGAACCCCCCAAAATCCACTGTATTTGTAGAAAAAGTCATTATTAAAACACTTAATGCATAGTTGAATCCTGCCATAAACAATATGAAATGCTAAGGCTGCACAAGTACACATGGGGGGGGTGGGGGACAAACTGTCCCTTTGTTCAGTGGCAGACGACATCAAATAAAAATGATGTTAAATATTCAAACAAATAATCTAGTGCAACAAAGACATTCTGCTCCGCGTCGCTCGAAACGTTTCACTCAGCGGTCGGCGGTCTACTTGGCGGGGGCGAATCCCACCCGGTCAGCGTTCCTGTCGAACACGGTGTAGTACCTCCCGATAAATACGTCCCCCAGGATCCACAGGGGTCCCGCCGGAGGGGGGATGTCCATGGCCATGAAGCCTGAAATGCAAATAGTTGTTCCCATCTGAGACTCCTGCACAGGAAAAAAAAAAAAGAAAAAGTTAGAACAAACCTAAATTAGATAACTAGACTGCAGTTTGTACACTATATTGGATTTTTTTTCTTCCTGCATGATCTGAGACAAAAAAGACATTTTTCCCCTGCTCTAGCGATAGATCAGTGCCAAACATCTGATGATTCATCCTGCCATCGAGGGAGTTTCCATATTCAGAATCTCACAGATTCTTTCACTTCTCCAACCACCACGGTGCAACCACACCTGTGAAACGAGCCTGTTTTCACCCAACCACACCGCAAGCATGTAATGAAGATTCAGCTCGTTCCTGTTAATGTACAAGATGTTTCCTTTGTGAAACGTTTCAGTGATGGATTCCCACTGGATTTTCTCAGGTCTATGTGATTAGTGACGTTAACTTCTTTCGTCAGATGTGAACACAGCCAGGGTTAAGATTTTAAATCTATAATTAGAGATTTACTCTCATGAATTATATATATTTTTTTATCACCGGAAGAGATAAAACCCATCTAATTTTCACAATCATTGAATCTTTTAAAAGAGGTTAAAATTTATGGGTTAAAACACATAAATTCTAGCAGCCACTTTACAGATTTCTCTTGCATTTTTTTTTACATCATTGCATTTACAACACCTTCACTTTTTATGAGATTCAAGCCAGAATAATAATATTTGTCCCCATTACTGTGCATTTTAATATTGTTTCCTTGCCCCCTATTTTCATGGTATCTTCTTACTGCATGTGAAAACAGAAGAATTTAGATCTTTATTCAAAGTGAATGAATACCTTCATTATGTACTCCTCTCCAGTCAGGTTAAACATCTTTCCCCCGATGTTAAAAGAAATAACAGGCAGAGATGGGATCTTCTGACAGTCGATAAAGTACTAGTGACAACAGGAATGATAAAAAGAAATGATCTTTCAGTGCAAACAGAAAAAAAATTGGTCTTGTTTAAAATCAACTTGTTAGAGCGGTACCTCTCCCATCAGGAGAGGCAGAGCTCCGATGGCTTTCTGCAGCGCTCGGATTTCCTCCAATGGCCCCACGATGAGCGACGTTCCCGTGTCGACGATGGCCTGGCAGCTGGATTTGCACAGAGTCAGCTGGTTGCCGACGGCAACCCTGCAGAGATGTTAAGAGGCGGAGCCACAAAGGTTCATCCAAGTGACGTTGCTACAAGAATTCTCTTGGTTAAAATGAGACTTTGAGGTTTGGACTTTAATCAGAGAACAAGAAGCGTAGCTGTTTCCAGCTTGTGGGTTTTAATAATAGTAAGTTTATTTCTTACCCGTCCATACTGATCTGCCAGTAGGCCTTGCGCGTCACATTAACATAGTGCAGGTCTCCGGTGTAGTACTGCGGGTCCGTCCCACCCAACATCAACTCTCCGCCCACTGCGGCTGTCGGGTCCCTGACATAAAAGTTTTCAGAGAAAAACTAAATATTTAACTGGATCATCAAAAGGTGAAAGGTTTTAAAACATTAAAACCATCACGAAATTCAGTGATAATTGAGTTCAGTGTTTATTTTACAATCAAAACCTTGTAAAAAAAAAAAATTTCTGAGTGACTTTTGAATCCATATATCGTCGCATAGTTCTTGTTCATGGAGAGGAATCAGTCCACAAAGCTGTAGATGCTTTACAGTGTTTGGGGAAGGGTGTATGATTCAACATACTCTTATTTCATACCTCTATAATCCTTCCTTGGATATACAGGATGAGTAATCCAATGTTTGTTTTTGACAAATATGTGGCACAGATTAAGAAGAATATTAAATGTATTTTCAACTCCACCGAATGTCTGTTGTTGTGTTTTTTTTCTCTTTTTTTTTTTTTTTTTTTTTACTGAACCAACCTGCTTATGTAGAAAGAGAAGATGTTCTGGGGCAGCAGCTTGGCGGCCATGGCCGTGTCAAACACCGGAGTGACATCAGCGACGGATATGGAAGGGTAGGCCATGCCCAGCACGCCATCGAAACGCGCGACGGCGAACGTGATGCCGGGCTGCTTCACCGCCTCACCAAACTGCTGGCCGGGCACAGGCAGGCCGGCGATCTGCAAGCAGGGACAATCTGGAGTCAATCTCATAATGAAATAACGAAAACGGCGTGATCAGCACCACGGAGGAATGCAGTTGAACAAAGAGCTGTGTGATCGGAGGAGGGGGAAACGAGAGGGAGAGAGAATGTGGTGTCTTGAACTCACGGAGACGGTGTCCTCGCTGACGAAGCCCGACAGGCTGCCTCGGCCGTACCGGATGGAAAACTCGGTGCCGTTCTGAACGTACGTGCTCGACTTCTTGGAGTTGTACCGATGGTGGACCCCTGATGAGAGAAGAGGAGTGAAAGTGGAAACCCAATTTCTCTGAGGGATTTGTCACAGTCGCTCTTTTACACACACGCCCATTGAAAACCTGTACTCAAGTACGACTGACATGATGCATAGATCTCAGTAACAAATAAAATAATCCTCTCGAAAGCATCTTAAACGTTTCTTGAATTGCATCGTCAACAGCAAAGCTTGAATTTAGAGAATATCTACACCCGAAACACGTTTCATGAAGACAAAAAAAGCTTCAAAACATTTGTTTATATATAAAAATTGCTCAGTGGTATTTTGTGATTTTAAAAGTACTAAAGTACGTCACTATATTACTTTGTAAATTGTGCCAAGTATAAGTAAGATTACATCATTTATTTAGGGTTAGAAAGGCTGAAAGAGCAGGTAAGAAAAAAAATAGTGCTTAATTAAAGTAATGTAAACGTTTTTTTGTATTAAATCCACCCTTGTGATAAATTATTAGTATAAGAATTTCTGTATGACAACAAAGTACAAAATCACCTCAATCTTATGAGAAGAAAAAAGATTATTGAGCCCATTTTTGATATAATAACTGTTGCTTTGTTGAATTAAACAACTGTGTTTAATTTAGATAGAACTCAATGAAATCATTAATAATATGTTTTTTAATTGCCATAATGTTTAAATCTAATTGAGTAAAGTGTGATATTTTTGTAGGAATGGTTTGTAAAACCTTATTTACCCCCCACAAACTCCTTTGACGGCACACCATAAGAAATAATTTCCCAAAACTCACAACAAGCCAAATCGAAGAAGGAGCAGTGGATGGATGGAACCCAGAGGTTGGAGGAACCGGTGTCAAACAGCACGGTGAAGTCCTGCGGGGGCGTACCAATGCTGATCACACCGTAGTATTGGGCCTATGGAAACATGGATAAATTCATTTATTATTAATCTGCAACAGAACAACAAGGAACGGCATGCTTTTGTTTACGCAAACTGATCGATGGCAGAATTGGAAGGGTGTAACTCATATGTTGCCTGTAGGTGTGTCGGCATTCACTGTGCACCATCACGTCTAAATAAAAAGGAATCTGATGTTACCGGTGACACCGAGCCAGAGACTGATGTGCAAGAAGACAGGAATCCTGAGTGATCCAATGTTTCCTCTTCAAACTCAGAAGCTTTTTCCTTCATTATTTAAAGTGATTTATAATTTCAGATAAGACAAGATCCCACTGATACAAGGCCAACATAGTAAAAGATGATAAGATATTGAAACATCAGAAAGCGAAACGGGACTAATGAGAGGAGTAACACAAAGAATGAAATATGAAATAGGGTCACTGCATGTCATTTTACAATATACACATTATTCTTATGAGGGAAAAAAGTTATAGATCTTAAAATATTACTGTATAATACAATGTCTCCACACACACACACAGAGGAAACAATGAGGGAAAAAACATCATTACAATAGTACTAATTCTTCACTTATTCAAACCCATTAATGTTTTTGTTGCCAGTAAGTTTATTATTTGATTGAAAATCAACATTCTCGTTTATCTAAGTTATATGCTTAGAGATTAGAGTACATTTTGGTTCTCAGTGTTTGGTTTTATGAAAACATAAGACATTTTCATCACGTACTTTAAACCACCACAAAGAATATCTTTAAAGTTTAAGCTAGAAGGTTGTTATGGCAGTTTTTTTCCCATTCTGGCTCTGTCAAGATGAAATTCGGCTGAATGTGGACCCCCAATGACAACGTGTTTTCACCCCTGACATAATCCAATAATTCGTAGGGTGATTTCTATCTCTGCCAGGAACAAATAACTTTTGTTACTAACATGTAACAGTAGTTGTACTCTTTTCAGTCCACCTCTGGAAGTCTTCACTGATGCCGTGTGAAGGAGATAAGAAGTGACATGTTATCTTTTGACTCTTTTGCTGGCGTACATACATCCATGAAGTTGGTGAGCCTCTCCACGGGCACTTTGGGGGAGGGCGCGCTGTCATGCGCTCCGGTGAGCGATGCCAAATCCCGCAACTCTTCCAGGGACAATCCGCTGTCGCTTATCAAACGGCGCACACTTCTGGTTTTATGAAGGGGAACTCTGCAAATATAACAATAATAATTAAAAAAAAACATTACAGTAAATATTGTGGGTAACTGTGCTCGTGCGTCATGCGCTAGTAGATTGCTTCTTCCTGGTGCTGCGCAAATTACGCACGCAATAAATGCACAAGTACATACTGTTAAATGAGTTATTACTGTCATCAAGTGAGAACAGGCGGATCGATTAATGACAAAAAACAACTTTAATGGAAATTAACGTGAAGTTGCAGCGACATCACCTGATGCACTTTTTACCTGATGATGGCGGCGGACTGAGTGACCAGCAGCGCTCCAAGGATGCACAGAAAATTCAGTCGTGCCATTTTTATACCCGTTTAAAAACCTAAAACAAATTTTGATGCAGACCATCAGTTTAACTGACGCTGTAAAATAAAGTGATAGTATTCGATAATGTCCGCTTTCACTCGGGTTTTTCTGCTACGTGTCTCTGTGATTGGAGGAGACTGATCAGTCAAGTCGTCCCCATTGGTGGAAGACTGTGTCCATTATGCTGCATTATGAAGCGGTGGACTGGCAGCCTGGAGGAGTCACGGGTTGAAATGTGACTTGAGAGCGATAGGGCACAAACTGAGGGACTGTGAAACCTCAGCTGAGTAAATAAATCAGGAGCAGGAGAAATTCCTCAAACTGTGATAAATACCTTCTATTAGATAGTTACAATTTTTTTTTTGTTTTTTTTTAGCCAGAAATATTCACATTCTGAAGTGAATGTTTAGATACAGTAAAAACATGGTGGAAAATCTAGAAATACCAGAAACTACATATATTTGTGTTCAAATAAAAAGAGTAAGTAAAACAATATCAAACAAGTACTCAAGTGAAGTTCAGATACAGTAGAAATCTACAGAAACTCATGACAAATGAATAGACCATCCATCATCCATCCATCCATCCATCCATCATCCATCCATCCATCCATCCATCCATCCATCCATCCATCCATCCATCCATCCATTCATCAACTAATCCCAACTAACTATTTACAGGGGCAAGATAAACCTTGGACAGGTAGCTAGCAGTATGACCACGCTGACCTGTGTAGCATTGAAATATACTTCCATGAACAGCGTGCTCGCTGTGACATCATGCCCTCTTCTGTGCATGCGGGTCACTTTGGGTCACACAAACAAGACAATTTACAAGCACCAATTAATTTCCTCTCACGTGCATGTTTTTAGATTGTATTAGGAAGCTGGATCACTGTTATGAATACCCCTTGCACAAAGGGAGATCATGCCATCTCCACAGAGAATCCTGTGCGGTGCGTCCTAATCCTTTCTTGAACCAGTTTGCGCAATAACGGACTTACATTATGTTCTCAAGCATGCAGTCGGTGAAAATACAAAGCTGGTCATCAAACATCGGATACACTCCGATGACAAATCACATTGGCAGCCGCAAACAAAGCATAAACATCCTCATCAAGCCTGTTGGACAACTTTTTAAGTGAACACCCCTTAACTAGAAAATACTGACACAGACATTGACTAACGTGAAGAAAAGGAAAACTCACTCCCGCATTATTGCTGTCAAAGACAAGAAAAAATGTGTCCCCTCAAAGTCTGTTGATGAACACCGGAGAGTTGGTCACAGCCCATTTAGGGTGTGATGATTAGAGGTCTGGTGAATCTCTGAGACACGAGTGTCAATCAGTGGAATGTCTAACAGACTGACAATAGTTTGTGTTTCCACTTGTCTCCGTGTGCTCACTTGAAAATTAAGCAGAAAGAGAATCCACCCTTACTGTTTTGTTTTCCCTCTAGAAAAAAAATCTCACTCCTTTAGGGCCTAGTTGAGCTGTCTGACAGAGAAAAGAACGAGAGGGAGGAGTCGAGTCGGCACCTTTAACACCTGTGCGCAGAGACTCAGGTATGTGGACCTGTGGGAGATCCTCTGAGCTGTCTCCTCCGTCACACTCATAATCAACACCAGCAGAGAACGCAGCAGGCTTCAAACCCAGAGGATGACGGTAAGAAGAACTTCTTCCTCTTGTGTACGACCATATGAGAAACGTGTTCATTTATTAGACTCCTCAACCTAATAGAGAAAGCATGACACTCCATTGTTCCAAATATTCTGTTATTTAAACACGTCGCTCCTCTGCTGCCTGTTTCTCATTTTTAAATTCGAGAACGGATGTGATGATTTTGATGAAGTGGGCATATCATTCATGTCTGAAGCTGTTTAGCTGATCCTATTTATTACTGACTTGATTTCAGGGGAACAACTACAAAGGAAGTAAATTGAAGCTAATCTTCAGTATTTTATTGTGAAACCAGAGTGCAATTCTGAAAATAAGAAACTGGACAAACCAGTGATGTGACTGTATCAACATGGAATCACATGGTGACATTCTTAGAATTATGGCACAATCTCAGACTAAAAACAAAATACTAATCCACTGATGAAATATTTTTTACTGATCTAACTGAACACGTATATATTTACTGCTTTATTATTGTGGCACGTTACCCACACAAGGGACTGAAAACTTTTTGTGATACAATTCCAACCACATTGCAGCTGGTTGTTAAAGGATTTCTACCGTTTGGTACAGTCATGGTTTCTTTTTGTTTGAAAGCAAAGTAGCAGTTCTATCACCACCAGCCACAGAACACACCAAACCGCTTGGTGTGTTGCCCTGGAGAGGGACAAACAAAGATAATTTATGGGTTTGACGTGGACATCATGCATGCAACTGCATCAACTTACTTTCCCAAATATTCCGATTTGTGCCAATTGTTTAGGCTTTCATTAAGTTGAATTGAAAGGCAACATGCAGGTGACATGATGGGATGGGTCATATTTATTTTAGTTGACCAACTACTGAACAACTCCTTAATTCAACGGTCGCATTTGTGTCACTTGGAACGGTGAGATGGCAATGTGAGATTTGTTGTGCAAATAAAAATGGTATGGGAATGTCTATTTACCTGAAAGCTCCAGGATTGCAGGATACACACCACTGCCTTACTCTGCATCTTAAAAAGCGTCTCCCCCTGTTTGGTGTTGAAACAGATTATAAAGACCTGGGTAGAACATTTTATTATTTACATTTGACTTCCTAGATAGCTCTTGCATAACAACATGCTTTGCATAACAATCACAGAGAATGTGATTAAATAACCTCCATTAAACAACAGAGTGATGGAGGCATTTTCAAGAGCGACAGTCTTATTCCTGTTGTTTTTAATGTCACTATGAATAAACTGTGTTTATATCAAAGAAATAAAACACGTTTTAAGACTTCAATATTTAAACGTGATTTGAATTTCTCTTTTTTATTTGAACTCATACAATCCGGTGGTCACATTTACAACATATTGTGCAACTTGCATAATTAGTTTTTAGTGAATTTGTTAAAGCAAGCAAGGTGACTTCTCTCCACTTACTGACAGTATGAATATAAAATATTTTCATTTCTAAGAAAAGCATTATATTTCATGATTCCCACAAATCCAACAAAAGCACCATTATTAATGTCACCTGTAATTTTCATTTGTTCACAGTTTTTAGTTTGGATGCGTGGCAAAAGTAACATTTTAAAACACGGTTTTCATTTCCAAAGAAGAGGAACCTTGGCCTTGCTTTGAGATACTTGAATGATAGCGTTATAAATGTAATATCAAAAGTATTCCACTTCTATATAAGTACAAAACTATCTTGTTCAACAAAGTAATTATTATATCATTATTAATAATAAAAACCAAAAGAACATTTAAAGAGGCTTTGCAAAAGCTACACAACACGCTGCTTGAACATGCAAAAATCATCATATTGAAGCTTGAATGGTGACATTTTAAGCTGTTTTTCTTGGAAAATCAAGGTGGTGGTAATGATTTTGGAATAAATTTGTTGTTTTAGGAAAAACAGTTGGTAATGTCACTGTTGATATTTACTAAATATGATGGATAGATAAAGTGTGTAATCAAATCCATTTTCCCTGTGTGCCAGATTTACCTCCAGTGCATTGAGTGTCTTATTTGTCCTGATGTTGATTGAGCTACTGATTGTGTTTCATTTTTTTCAGCCCGCTCTAATGGAGGAAAACCAGCCAGAGCATAATAATGAGTCTGTTCCCAGATCAAAGTTTCTATCAGAAAACCAGCGCAGTGATGACAACAATAACATGGCTGACTCCTCAGACATAACGCATGAAAATTCTACGGTAAGCTGAACAGCTGGGAAAGTTTGTCTTTCATGGTAGTTGATTTCATTCTTATTTTTTTGTATGGATTTACAGTACATTGTTCTTTTCTAGACCTCTGAAGGTGATGAGGACCAGACAGAGCAGATGGGCCTTCATCCTGCCCGTCTACCTCCCCGACCACCAGCTCCCACTGCAGAAGCTATTCAAAGAAACAGCATTTATGGGAGATCAAACGCAGCTGTTAAGGTGTGTGAATGGTTCTCTCATGTATTAGCCTGTGCAAAGTGCCAGTCAGTTTACATACTTGTTGAGTAGACGCTCCGAAAAGAACAAAAACAGGGCATTTACATTGATTCATAAACCCCATGGACCCACTGCAGAAGATGTCAAAAGTTGTCATGTCAGGGCAAAAAAAAAAAAAAAAAGTATTTGAATACACCAGGATAAAAGTAATAAATAACACTCGGAAGGTCAAAGATTTTATGACTTTCTAACAGTTCAATGGCCATATTTTGAGTTTCTTTCTGTTTCAACCCTAAAGTCATCCGAGGCCTCTGGAATCGACAGGACAGTGACTCTTACTGCCAGCAGCTCAGAGGAAAGCTTTTCATCCATTTATAAAGATCTGGAAGAAATAAGGGTAAAACTGTAGTAATAGCCCATATGAAAGCATGAACTTGAATGTATATTTTGAAGTGTCTTTTATGTTATCATATAAATAAATCTATTGTTCTCTCAACTAATCTTGTTATATTCTTTTCAGACTGCTCTAATGGAAGAAACCCAGCCGGAGGTTAAAGCTGAGTCTGTTCCTCACCCGAGCGATGGCAACAACAACATGGCCGACTCCTCGGAGATAAAAGTGGCTGAAAAAAATTCTCGGGTGAGCTGAACAGCTCAAAAACTAGAGATGTTTGTCTTTCAGGGTAGCTGATTTTTTGTCTTATTTTTTTTATATGGATTTACAGTAATTTGTTCTTTTCTAGACCTCTGAAAGTAATGAGGACCAGACAGAGCAGAGGGGGCTTCATCCTGTCCGTCCACCTCCCCGACCACCAGCTCCCACTGCAGAAGCTGTGAAAAGAAACAGCATTTTTAGGAGATCAAACCCAACCGTGAAGGTATACAAGCGGTTTACTCAACTAATCTTAGCTGAAGACACTTTGGTGGACTTACAGTACTTTGTTCTTTTGTAACTAGAGCTCTAAAAGTAATGAGGACCAGACAAAGCTGAGGAGGCTTCGTCCTGTCCATCCACCACCCAGACCACTGGCTCCCAGTGCAGAAGCTGTTAAGAAAAACAGCATATATGAAAGATCAAATACTTATCCATTGGTGAAGGTATACAAAAGGTTTACTCAACTATTAGCTTGGTTAGTTTGTAAAGATGTCTTTATTTGAACACTGAGCTTTTTCAGTGCTGTCATAGGTAAACATTCCTCACACAGAATAGAATCGCTGCATATGATCAATATGACATAAAGAAATATTTTGACATTTTATGTGACTAAAAATTCTAATTTGTAACTTGCTACTAGTTTCTATCAGTTCAATGGGAATAATTTGTCTTTCTGTCACTGTTTCAACCCTAAAGCCATCAGTAGCTTCTGGAACCAACAGGACCATGACGCTTAATTCCAACCTTACAGAGGAAAGCTTTACGTCCATCTATAAAGACCTGGATGAGATGAAGGTAAAACTGACAATAGTCCTTGTGACAGCATGAACTTGAGTATAATTTTGATGTATGTGCTGATCATATCAAATCAAATCAAACTTTATTTACATAGCACTTTTCATATATCTGCATCCGACCTTGATTTATTCTTTTCAGGCTGCTCCAACGAAAGAAACACAACCGGAGGTAAAAGCTGAGTCTTCTCCTCACCCGAGCGATGGCAACCACAACATGGCTGACTCCTCAGACGGAACTGACAAAACAAAAAATTCTACAGTAAGCTGAGCAGCCTGAACGATTGGAATGTTTGTCATTCAGTTGTTTGGATTAACATGACAATGTTCTTTTGTAACCAGACCTTTGAAAGTAAAGAGGACCAGACAGAGCAGAGGGGGCTTCATCCTGTCCTTCTACCTCGCCGGCCACCAGGTCCAAGTGCAGAAGCTGTTCAAAGAAACAGCATTTATGGGAGATCAAACCCAGCTGTGAAGGTATGCGAATGGTTTATCTATTAACTTCATGTATTCATTTAAAGGCAGCTGCGTGTCTGTTCACATTTTATTTTGCTAATCTTACATGACGACACTTTGGCGAATACACTTCAGTGTTTTCTTGAACAAGTATAATCACAAAGCAACTGATCGGCATAGAATGCAACATTTATGAGCTAAAGTGAGAAGCCTGAATATTTCTTTAATTCACAATCTCTCAATAATCAGTGTGCACTGCAAGATTATTCTAAGATATAGTCTGATGAGAAATGAATGTGCACAAGATAACAAAAGGTTTATTGACAAGTGCAAAATCAGACAAAATGCTGCTCTCGTCTCTCATCCTTCTCTTTGTGAGTGTAATAGAGCCACAAACTTTAATAGTCTGTGGATCCATTCACATACGGCAGCCTCTTGGGCATTATGTCACCTGCAGCAAAGACACAAAAATATGCTGTGCAAAGTCAATTTATAAACACACTCAAAAGTCTTTTGAAAAAACAATGAAAACAGTACATGAAAATTGAACCATAAACCCCGGGGATACGTTGTAAAGGATGTGAGAGATTGTCATGTCAGGGGAAAAATGTGTCTGGATATCTATCTGTCAATCAACTGATTTATTTTTATACTTTTCAGGCTGCTGTAACAGAAGAAACCAAACTGGAGCATAAAACACAGTCTGTTCCTCAGCAGAGCGATGGCAACAACAACATGGCCGACTCCTCAGAGATAACAAAAAACGCTACAAAAAACGCTACGGTAAGCTGAACAGCTGGGAATGTTTTTCACACATGGTAACTGATTTTACTGTTATTGTGTTAAATGGATTCACAATCCTTTGTCTTTTTCTAGACCTCTGAGAGCAATGAGGGCCAGGCAGAGCAGAGGGGGCTTCATCCTGTCCGTCCACCTCCCCGACCACCAGCTCCCACTGCAGAAGCTGTGAAAAGAAACAGCATTTATGGAAGATCAAACCCAGCTGTGAAGGTATACAAATGGTTTACTGGACTTTTCTTCATGTATTCTTGAGTATTCACGTTAAATGGAAAAACTTGATAGAATATGTTAATTTTGGAGACTTAACTATTTATCATTAACACATTCTGTATTATTTACTCTCATCTGGAGTCTTAAGTGCTTTCTCTGTATTCACCTGCTAAAGCCTTCAGCTCTCACCTCTGGGAAATTATCTTCTCATCGTCGTTCTCATCCTGAGCGTACTCTTCCTGAGCGTCCTCTTCCTCCTCAGCGTCCCCCTCTTCCTCCAATTTATTGTGACAGACTGCGACAGGAAACAACCGCAGATCCTGACGTAAGGTTTATGCTCAACAGTTATGATTACATTAAAACGGTGCTGTTACACTTCTCTGAGATATCCATAGATACAGTTCAAAAAATTTTGGAGCTGAATTAGAAGAATTCATAGATCACATTTTCACCCTCTGCATTTTTACGTTTGTTTAATATGTACTTTTTTTTTTTTTTTTTTTTTTTGGAAAAAGAA
>OMNM01022488.1:1755-11852 GCA_900302745.1 Parablennius parvicornis | reverse complement strand
ATTATCATTAGACTTAATGAGAATTGTAGTGTTTCTGATTAAAGTTTTGTTTGTGAAGCGACTCGAGGTCATAGCCGTGGTCCAGTAGCTCTGACCAACTCGGGTGATTTACCAATTTTTAACAAAATGTGTTCTTTTGATGCTCTTTTCGGCCACTTCATCCTGTGATGTTTTGTCACCAACATTAATCTCTTGTCTGTAATTTCAATCTGTTTAATTGGTGCTTCTCTCTTCTGCCTTGCTTTATTGTTTCTTTACTTTGTTTTGTGTTTTCACTGTAAAGCACTTTGTGAATTGACTGTTCTTAAAAGTGCTATACAAATAAAGTTATTGTTATTATTATTATCATTTCACCTTTTTCCAAGATAATTTCTCATCACTTCTTATGATGCATGAAGAAAGAAAAAACAAAACTGCGTGTAGAAATGATTCGACTACAAGTTGAAGGCGCGTGACGGCCTCTCTGAACTTCAGTCCGAATCATTCTCATCAACCATCTGGAGCCACAGTTTGACTAATCATGGCTGATAATTCTGAGCTCATGAAATCTGTTCAAGGGCACATTAATTATTCAGAAACAACAAGCTTGATTTGCCATGTTTCTGCTTCAAATATAGTCTTAATATTTTAAAGCCGTTCTTCGCATGAAGTCACAAGTTCATTTCATTTTGAATAGCTTACGTTATAAAATTCTCATGTCCTCGTGTGTTTATCTTGAAATGTGCTGCTGCGTGCCTGCCGGTTGCTGAATGCTGCAATATGATCGGCCTCCTCTAATCCATTTGTGCCTTTTTCGCTTTCTCTCTCCCTCTCTCGTACGCACAGAAGGAAATCCTGCTTTATTTATGAGACGTATAGCTCAAAATGCCACGGGGTTCTCCTGAGAATTCAATACTGCACACACACACACAGTGTTTGGCCTATTGAGTGTCTCCTGCTTGCTCTCACATGCACACAATTGCATGTACTCGCCACTGGGCATTTATTTACCCTTTCCTATACTTGTCTGAAC
Organism: Parablennius parvicornis; assembly: GCA_900302745.1. Classification (NCBI taxonomy): domain Eukaryota; kingdom Metazoa; phylum Chordata; class Actinopteri; order Blenniiformes; family Blenniidae; genus Parablennius; species Parablennius parvicornis. The sequence goes on along the minus strand of OMNM01022488.1, from coordinate 10,840 downwards.
GTGACCTTAGGTATTGCACTGAGGGCAGATGCTCGCTGAAGGCACGGCACCGGTGTTTTGTGAGGAAGGAGTGATATCATCTGCTTGTCAGAGATGCACAAATGCGATTGTCTGTTCTGGTCACACTGAATCACGGCTGCAGCACTGGCGTGTGTCTTTAAATGTGGAACCATGAAGTCTTACACTGCAGAAAACCATAATAGGAGCTGGAGATCTCCGATGGTGGGAGGACGTATGTAAACTGTTTAAATTCTCAGCCCGTGCATTGAACAGGAGGGAGCCCGTATGGATGCAGGAGAGATCAGACTGCACATCTTCAACTTCATACCAGTTCGGAAAAACCTTTTTTTCTACATTTATTCCTAAATCAGAGGTTGGATGAGTGTCGGGAGTTTAAAATTTTTATTACTGGAGGCTAGATTTAAGGTCTGCAAAGAAAGAAGAAAAGATTTTAGAACATGTTTCAAGTTGAGAAAAAAACCAGGAGCTGACTCTGCCAGTGATTTCTGTAAGAAGCAAACCCTCCAAGCTAAACATCAAATACTCGTCACCTGAGTTGGTAGACCAAAAACTGTCAAGAGTTATATATTCGACTGTGTGTTTTTTGATGTTTCCAAGTTTTCCATAGCTTTTATATGGGATACCCCTTCTGACTCAATACAGATTATATAAAGGTAAAAGCCTCGTTTGGGAACTGATCCTCTGTTTTCATGTTTTCATGACGTTTTAAAGTGAAAACCAGAAACTTTCGTAGCGTTTTGTGTGTCTGTTTATACGACAACTATGCAACAGTGTGGGGAAAACACAACTTTTGAAAATGCTGCAATGTTTAATGTTTATGGCTTATTGTTCTCTGTACCTGTGTGTGCAGTTTCATTACAAAGACAAACAGCACCCACTAGTGGCTTGGCATTGTATTGACACCTTTTTCAAAGCATTGCTGTGTAAACATGCAACTTTTCTGAAATGAAAACTCAAAAACAATGCGTTTTAGTGGTTGGCAGTGAGATTGAAACCAGTTCCAGGTTCACAACTTGTTTTGGCCGCCATTGTCCGGATACTTATATTCACATAGTGTCCAGAATTATGTTAAAAATATGATGTTTTCAAAACACTAAGATTCAGTAAAAAATATTTGAACAGTGTTTATTTAATATTAATGTGATGAATGTAAGAAAAATGCTAAAGGTATTGTTATGAATATAACGGAGGCTTCTGTTAGAGGCAATTGGTCGAGCGCGTTGTCTTCAAGTCTTGCAGTTTGTAGTTTGATTCTATTTTGCCATATGTTTGTATCAAAGTGTCCTTGGGCAATACACTGAGCCATAAATTGCCCCCAGTGCACATTGCATGGCAGCGTGTGTGTGAATGTGATTAACAGCATGAATAGCTTTGCGACTGATGGAGCAGTGACGACACGCTATGCGAGTGCAGCCCATGACATTGACATCATCCCACTAAAGTTTACTGTCTGACTGAAGCAAACCATCTTAGGTTCAGTTCTTTGCTTTAGTTTCTCTCGCGATGTGAAACGGTTCTTCTCACAACTTTTTTGACCGTCTACCCTGGCGATATTGCCAGGCAAATTACACCCTGGCTATACATGAATAATGAAGGTTATATCTGCTATTAGGTTACCCTAAATTATACATGCTGGTCCCTCAAAACGTGTTTATAGGTTTCAGGCTTGTTAAAATTGAAATGAATCAAATTATCGCCAACTGTAAAATATTCTTCCTGTAAGAGAGGGCGAGATGAGCAACGAGCTGCTGCTCTGGAGGAGACCATCTGAACTCATTCCCAGAACAATTTTCTGCAGGCAGAAAAACATTTCCCAGGTCAGCGTCTCCCGTCATTTTCAAAAAGACAAATCCTGAAGCTGTGAATGAGCACGAGGACACGAAGATCTTCAGCTGGTTCACTTGGCTCATGTGGAAATTTGCCTTTCCGCGTCCGACACATACATGATGCTCAGATTCACTGAAAGCTTTTGTGTGTTGTTCTCTTAGTTTCAGCAAACTGCTCTGGCCGCCCCGTGGCTCTGATGTTCAGCCAAAGTTATGTAACACAGACAAACAAACATCGGCAAGAAAGAGCAGCCAGACACCAATAACTTCTTTCTGTGGAAGCTTCTTGAGGAGAGTTCTCGTGTGACTCGGAAAACTCTGATAAATATAGACTGTTGTCCGTTAGTCACGGAACATAGCAGTCATTAAAGGAAATGACTATCATGCTCCCAGTGGCCTAGAAATGAAACGTGTCTTCAAGGAAACATCCTCTCTGGAAAGGTTTACTGAAATTGGACTAAATTATAACTGTCAGTAATTTCATCATGTTGACATGCTAAAAACAATCTTTATTTCTTAAGCAAATTGTTTCCATCCTTCATTAATAATACTTCAAGGCTTTCATTTCTGTGTTATTCCCCACCCTCTTTATTAAACTCACAACTGGGACTGAGGATGGGCTGCTAATCTTTTTGAAAAGCAGTCTCTGGTCTCGGCGGAGGTGCGAGGAGGAAATTCTGCATCAGAGAAAGAATGAAGGAAATGAATGATTGCTCTCAGGAGTCACAGATGTATGACTGTTTTTCTAATTGTCGATCTTGGGAACAGAGTTTGCTTTCAGTCAACATTTCAGTGTGTGATTTGAAATAATCACTGATTGTCTGTTCAACCCTTGACTTTAACGGCGTATCTGTATCTGCCCGTGCAATGCACCAGTCTCTCCGCAACGCTTCCGCTCCAGCAGTCTGTCCTCTCCCGGGAGCTTCAAGGTAGCGTTCGATCAAAGGGAATAATTCAGATGCACTACTGAGGGAGGAGCTGTAAGAAAACTGCTGGAGCAGAGAGTACAAAGAGAAGGTAAAGCTCAAGCTGGAATATAATCAACAATGGTTAATGTTACACAAGGAAAAAAAGAACAGGATGGAAGAAGTGTTTCAGAGGACTGTCCTACATCTGCTCGTCTCATCTCGACTCATCTTATCTCCTCTCCACCGACCGTTGGTTCAAAATTATAACTAGATAGTCGATTGGCTCATTGGGTGTCTGGATGGTTGACCTGTTGGCCACAAAATTGGTTTCGCCTTTTTAAAACTGCGATACTGTCATGAACCCATCACATAGCACTATTGAAGCTGGCCATGGTCACAACCACCAGCTGGGATTCAAACTGCATCTCATTAAGATATAATGGTCATGTAAGTGTAGCTGGAGGTTTGACAGGGAGCCAGATCTCTGACGAAGGTGTTAAATGAACTGAAATGATAGAAAGGAATCAGTAACTCTGAGAACACTGTCAAAACTCAAGTAATGAGATCATCTGTGACAGTGTCAATGACAGGAGGGGGACTTTTTTCAAATAGGGAATGGAAATAGACTCGTCAGAATGACTCATCTTTTTTGTTTTTGACCACAAACGGGATGAGGTGCCACGTCACAGACCACCAGTCACCTCAAACTGGCTTCTTGTCATTCATGCCATTGAGTTAATTGAACTCCATTAGAATCCACGGTGGCCTCACAGTGCAGCAAACTCCCTGTGAGGGAGGGACGGGAACTCTGTTCTGTATTTTTAAAGGTACTGACTGAATTTTCTCTAGATACTACAGAGTACCCATTCACGTAAAAACAAATGGTGCCATTTTTTGGTACCTAACGCATCTCTGTGACTGAGGAAGTGAAAGAGTGGGCGATTTTCCAAGTTAGACTTGAACAAAGCATGGCACGCACACAAGCGTAATGGCGCCGTTAGCTGCAGCAGTGAATGAAGCCAGTATGGTGGATAAAAAGCGCTCAAAGGTACGGCTCCACTTTTCAAAATGCAATGCAGTTTACGCTCGCTGCCGTGTTTGTTTTTAACTCATTTTCCCTCCGTGGAGCCTCATCAACAATGTTTCCAGTGGGGAAATGAATAGCAGTTACTGGAGCATTGTCAAGAAAAAAACACCATCTAGTTGTGGTTAAGGGTTTTCATGTTGATCAAATTTGCGAAACCAATGTGATGTTACATTACATTCAGTTGGATGTTGTTTTGATTTGTTTGTTAAAGTCTGCATAAATAAATATGTGTAAATTCAAATTTTTTGGATATCTTAATATCAAACAAATTAAGATTTATTACCACATAAACACAAACAAAAGTACTGAAAAATGGTGCCAGTATCGGTTCCGACAAATGTGAAAGGTTCTAATCTCTACTGTGAGGCCTGGGAAATAAGAGATGGTTGAAGAGCAGCTGACAGATGTTTTGACATTCGAGATGAACATATTCAGTGGAAAGTTCCATCACTTTGTTGCATTAGAGCCCAAGTGGGACCCGGTCTTGTGCTACAGGTTGTACAAGATGCTTCAGTCAGTTATGCATTAAGAAAATCTTGTGATAAACTTGTAGAAAGAAGCAGAACTCCCAAGTTACCTCCACAACTAAAAATGAACAATTGCTTTTTGTTGCCCTCAGATGTGTTTTCGTGAACCTTGCAATCATTTTTCCCCCCACTGATATGTATTTTCCAACATGTTTGTGTGTTTGTGCGTTCGCCCCGAGGGCAGATATTTCAAAACCCATGCTGAGAGAACAAAAACTTTCTCCAAAGTGTGGTCTGGAAAATCAAATTTTGTGTGATGCATGTGTCCTAGATTCCGGGCGTCTGGCGTTTACGCTCCCATAGAGAGTGAAATTAGAGCCTTTCTTCGTCCATCAAAGTTTCTGCTCTGTAGTTCAGACTCAGCCACACTCTTGAGGAAAGAGCGGAGTTGATGTCTTTTGCAATGCTGCCGGGGATTTGACCACAGATTAAATATTTGCTGCACAAGAAGCTTTAGGTAACAGGAAAAAGGCGTGTGATACTCTTAGTTTAACATCAAGAAGTGACACTACTCCTTAAATCAGACTGTACAGCTGAACGAATCACACTCTTACCGATGGTTATTGATGATTCTATTGGAGCTCAGTGATATTTATTGTGGCTTAAAGTTCTGCATACTTGTGTGTAATTTCCCAGATAAGATTATGTGGTCATACATTATTCCCTTAACAGACATCAGCACTCGTCTTTATGTTTAAGCAGAAACTTGTCACATCCTGTTAGTGTGACATAATCACAATCAGCTCTATACATCAAAGATGTTTCATTTATGCTTTCTCCATGTCTCTGAGGTTGAACTTGAACAGAAATTTAAGAAAGAGAGGGATACTCGGACATCGCTCGTTTGCATTACCTGTGTTTTCCTCAATCTGGTTGAATAGTTTCTCACTGAGGGATCACTTTGTCTCGTTTACACGAACAGTCGATAAACTGATCAGACTTTACGCTTTCGTTTGCATCAAGACTATTTTATCTAATTGAATTATATTGTTGATGGATTTATTTTGCAAGACTAATCAAGCTTATTGTGTATTTTTCTTTTTCTTTATAAACTATAACAATAATGTTAGAGAGCACCGGTTTCTGCTTGAACCAGTGGTGTTTTTCGTCTAATTGATAATCGAGTTAACTCTTGTAAGACAAACTATTACTGTGATAAGTATTACTTTCCTCCTGTTTTTAAATAGAATCCGCTTCAATAAAACACAAGGTCACTTTTCTAATTTGTTGGTTTTACTTTGATATTTGAGTAAAATTCTAATGGTCTCAGTGTCGTCTTTTCATGGAGGTAAGAATGAAGCATCTTTCTGCCCTTCACGTTTCCACTAACAGTCGCAGGCTTATATCCATTATTTTTTTTCTTGCTGTTGCGTGACGCAGTTGGATTAACTCTGGACTGCTAATTGATTATATCGACTATATGGAGTGTGAGAAAAGCTGAAATGAACGGCTTCTTTGGCTCGGGGCAGTTTGTCCGTTTGATTTTGCAAGCAGCTGGTCCTCGGGAGTAAAGTTTCCAAGCCAATAAGGCAGCGCCGTGTGGAAATGTTTCGGGCCTCTGGTCTCAAACTGCTCGATATGGCACAGAGCATCACTTGTTCTCCGCACATCCTGCAGCACATCTTTTTTTGGCCGGCGCTACCACATTTCACCACTGCTTCTGTTTCTCTCCATATTTTGACAGCTCATATGCTTTCAAATCTGAGAGTGGTGACTCCATACAGAGCCATTTTTATGAAAGCAGTATATTTATAATCAAATACATATATTGTGTATATAAACTATCGCTTGCTGTGGGTCACTGTACTGTCATTTTACAGAAATGGCGTGTTATTTATATAGAGTAAAAGCATTTTTGAAAAGATGCCTCAACACATTGGACAGCTTTAAAAGAGATCATCATGGAGTGTAGTTGTTTCTGTTGAACTATTTGTGTTTGTTTGCTACGACTTTGTTTCTGGTTGCAGTTCAAGTCGAGTCGAGTGAGTCGAGGTCTGGCACAGAAGTCAGAGAAACGAGTCGGCATCCGTAAAGTAAACCTCGGAGGCTTCAGACTCCGATGTGTCGGCCACATTAGAGCCTGTTTTTGATCCTCATCCCCGGGATGTACACAAAGCAAAAGTCCTTGGAGACGTTCTTTGTGATGAGAGGAAAATAAATTTAAATTCAAAGAGTGTAGTATGTTTAATTTGAAAACATTCCTCTCGCCTAAAGCCACTGCCTCATATCTGTTGTTTGGCCTTTATGTGACCCTCTTCACATTTTCTCTCTACCAATCGCTCTCTCGCTGGCTCTGTCGCAGACACAAACACAACATCACCTCAGGTGTTTCTCCGTCTCCTCCAATCGAGGGAAAACATCGGCACTGTACATCAAAGCCGTGCGCGCTACATTTGCTCGCTGTGCTTTACAGTGCTTGGCTTTTGTTGTTCTGCCAGGGGACATGGATACCAGACGATCACAGAGGTAAAAATAGAGACCGTCTATTCCTCCTATGAAACAAAAATGAAAAAAAAAAAAAAAAAAAAAAGATGTGGGGAATCTCTGCTAATAGGTGAAGGCCTGCTGCAGTGAGACGTGTACGGCACTGAGTTGTAAAATTCACAGAAACCTGGCGGCTCTGTGGAGGAATCATGTGTTGACAGTGCGGGGATGTGTGCAAAGTGAACAAGAGCGGCTCTGTTTTGGAAAGAGTAAATTGGGCATTAGGAGCAGAGAAAACAACCCAAGTTTGAAGTCGGTTATTTATGCCTTGAACAGCGGGAGAGAAAAAGTAGAAATTTGGGAGAGGAAAAGAACCAATACAGCGGGGATTCACAGTTGTTCATTATCTTTCACTATGATCATTAGTATGGAATAAGAATGTAAAATTAACACCGTGCACTGCTCTGTGTCTAATTTAAGAAGAGCCTAATAGAAACAGCAGCTCACATAAGATGGTCCACAACATATCAGTAAATAATAACGACACCCGGGTGGGAAAAACATCCCTTTTTGCCATCTGTCTGCACAGATCAGCCATCAATCCTGTGACACACTTTGATTCAGTTTTATTTATATACTGCCAGTATATAACACAGCATCTCGTGGCACTTTCACAAAAGTGATAGTTGCTCGTGTGACTCGTAAGAGAGAAAAGGATTGAACAGACCCAGAGGGTGACAAGTTGAAATGAGGCCGCGAGCTAATCCACCCTGCAGACTTGATGGGGGCAGGAGGCACAGATAACTCCGTTTGTAGAACAGGTCGTTGGCGATTCAATCCCCTGTGTGTTGAATTGTCCTTGGCCAAGACGCTGAATCCCAAATGGTTTCAAATGGTGTGCGAGCACCTTGCGTGGTAGCTGCCGTCATGGTGAGTGTGGCTGTTTACGTCTACTGCTTTGCAGTTAATGTGCAAAAGGCAGCGGACGCCCTGGACAGGTGTAGAGCTGAGGGGCCGGCCACACGAGGACGTCGGTTCACGTAAACGAGCCATTTGTGGCCTATCGTCCACACGAGGCGCTTTTAGGAGCCTGAAAACGATTTTTTTTATAACACGGTTTCCAGGGTGGGGAAATTCTGAAACGCCGGCTCGGCAGGGGGTTGTGTGTGAGGTGTGGACGGCAAAGATGATCTTCTGTGGAAAAACAACGACCCCAGCATCCACCCCCCCTCCCCGCGGTCCACGCTCCAGAAGGAGCTGCAGAAGCTACTGACGCTAGCCAGAGGAGGAGCAGGGCCATAGACCTATATAACTTGGAGCTATACAGAAGACCATAGATATACAGAAGACTATGAGCAGGAGTCTACTTCTAAATTTCTATGTGCTTCGTGTGTTCCTCTGCATTTTTGGTGTATTTGGTGAGTCACAGCGCCCCCAAAGGCCTGGCATATGTACTACAGCCGTGTTCATAGTGACGTGTGGACAGAATTTCCTTTAAGAATGCCGGAGAGAAAAAAGATCGTTTTTCCTCGTGTGGATTTGCCCTTAGTCTCCAGCACAGATCGTTCATGATGCACCAAAACAAATAACCATAGTCACATCGTCCTGCTGTTAAATATTTGTTTTAATGCCATTTTAACCACAAGATACAAGATGAAGATAATTTGAACAACTTGATTGTTCTATTTAATGTGCACACAGGAATCTTCAGTCTGAGCCGCCACACTGTGGTGCAAAGCTTACAATTAACTTTTGTGCTGCAGAAAAAAGCTGATCCTTTTGTAAAGAAATACCAAAAATTGAAGAGCAATAGTATACAAGTCAATTCTTAAAGGAACGCCCCTGTCAGTGGAAAGAAGGGACCACCCAGTGATTGTTGTCATGGAGATTGACTCAACAATGCCGCCCATACTCATGAGGCGAGCGCCGGAGTAATGACAGAAAATGAAAGTGACATGTGAAAAATTGCTTTTGAGGAGCAGACGGGAGGACGGGGGAAGGAACGTCCACATGCCTGTCACCAGTCTTTCAGTTGATTTAAGGAATTTCTGTGTGTTTGCTTCTGTTGCCAGCGAGAACGACCTTTTAATATCCAAGTTCGGCAAAGAAAAAACTTGAGATGTTACTTGTCACTTACATTTCAATCAAATAATGTAGCATCATCTGAGACAATGGAAACGGTAATATTCTCCCAATTAGAGAGTTGTTTGATACGACTTATCAATAAACTGAACATCAAATATAATCCTTGAACATATATATATATATATATATATATATTCAAGTTGAACT
>OMNM01022463.1:1711-38236 GCA_900302745.1 Parablennius parvicornis | reverse complement strand
TGCTACAGCCCTCCGACGACGGCAGAGTCCAACAGGAGGTCCATTTGCATTTATATCACACAAGTAATGTGCTCAGCACTCTTATGGCCGGGCTGAACAGCATGGTACCAGCATGACACTCAGGGAAACGCACGCCTGTCATCTCAAGCACTCATCCCAAGGCTCATTTCACATGAAACATGAGTGTAGGAAAGGGGCCTTTTAATGCAACCTGTCCAGTCGACCATCTCCCCACCATTTTCATCTCCTCACCTCACCACAAACACCTGACTGAAAGTCTCTGAAACAATTCATTGATTTTTTTTCTGTATATGAACCACAGCTCACTTCCACTCCACCTAAATCTACATTAGGTAATTAGGCACACTGTATTAACTGTGTTTGATGCTTTCTCTCGCCTCTTATTATTTTGAATTATTTTGCAATATTTAATTAAGCAGAAATTGTCAAAAAAAGGGAATAGTAGCCAAAATAACAGGGGGCACACATTTCCCCCCCAAGTCTGTGGAAAATAAGTGGCTCAGCACACCCAAATACTCTCCGGAAGTCTTAATTCTTGTCTTCCTCTGCCTCATGTTTTGCATTTCAAAGAGCAGCGGTGGTTTTCCAAGTGTATCCAATTAAGTCTCCAACTTGTGATTTTTTTTTTTTATCTTGTTTTCTTCCTCTTCATTAGGATAATGTGACTGATCAGATTTTCCAGAACGCTGAGACACTGCTGAAGAAACTGGGAACCAGGGACAACGTCAAGGTACTTTACTCACCATCGGGCGCTGTTACAATTCATCAAATGAGATGAAAGTTTCATGACTGTGGAGGTGAATTTAGTCTGGTACAGGTTCACCTATTGGGAAGGAACTGAAGTGATTAAGAGAAAATGGGGCATAAGTGATGCAGGAACAAACCCAAAGCTTTTTCTGTCGTCTCTCACATAAAGCAATCCAATCTCATAACCTGTCGTACAATTGTTACTTCACAAACATTTTTGTAGCTTCACAAATTGTATTTAATCCCAACAATAAAATCTCCTCTCAGAAAGAAAAGGGCATTATGCTATTTTGAGTTGGCAAATAGCAACGTTTTTATGCAGCGTAATTGCTGTATAATTATAGGGAATATTTACAAGTGTTATGATAGAAAAGCTGGACTTACAGCTGACAGTAGCTGTCATCCCTATTGCTGCAGAAGTGGTTGAAAAGTTTCAAAGTATTTTATTTCACTCCAACCAAACATTCCCTGGTTTTGTTTTTGTTTGCTTTCTGGCTGTATTCTATAGACTCACTGTATTCACTATGATAAAGTTTTACCATGAGAATATAATGACAATGATTATGTGTATGAGTGTATGTGTGTGTAGAACGGTGCATACATAATTATGATGCCTTGTAAAAGGCTTTGTGGATCCATGATGTTGTAATCTGTTCTTCTCTCTTATTTGGATTGGTACCCATTTTTTTTTAGTTGTGAGTAAACTACATGTTTGTTATTTCATGATATATTGGTTTTTCCTGTATCACAGGCCTCATTTAGAGAGTATTTAGATTTGTGTTCGTATATACAGTCTTCCTTTCCCTCCTAAGCAGAGAGGGTCAGAGTTATGGAAATCTACGACAGACACAAACTCAAGTAAAAGTGATAAAAGGTTCTGAAATGTGCTCAACTACACAATTTGTTAACTTGATTCATGTCACCCCTTCTAACCATCTCAGAGCCACATTATTATGTGTCACTTAAAAGGCTTTTTCGCTGATTTACCAGCCCCCAAAGTGCTTTACATTACTAGCCACTGTTAGTTACATTGTTGCAGGGGGCAATTTGTGGCTCGGTGCCTTGCTCAAGGACACTTAAAAAGATTGATATGTGGGATTTAATCTGCACGCTTTGATTGATCCAATTTTACAGTGAACACTTTTATAAAGAATTACAATAAATAACTAATAAGAGGATGAATAAACTATTTGTCTTGGACTAAACTTGAATCTACTTAAGCACAGCCCGTTACTGAGGAGATACCACAAAGGTCGATTACAGAACACTGCAACACGAACTGTAGTGGGTGATGCGTTTCCACTTTAGTGACTTTAAGTGTCAATCTCCCATTTACAAACAATAATACACAAGCAGTGGCTGAGATGTGGCACAGAGTGCTCATCCTCTATCTCTGAGTGCCGTAATAAACATCAACTTCACAATTGGAGCACTATTTGGCTCTGTCACTAAAGCTGAAGCCAAACTGATGCTTCTAAACTGTTGCCTACATCGAATTCAAATTAAGTTACGTTAAGGAATGGAAAAACCATCCACCCATCTTCTATAGTGTTAAACCCTTTAGTGATGTGTACAGTATGTTAGCTATTATACAGTCAATGACATATATGTGTGATTCTCAATTTAGATTTGTTTTGCATCATTTACAAAATAGCTATTTCAAGGCACTTTTCCATGAAATTACAGCTTTAAATATAGAAAAGAAATCCTGAGCATGGGAGGTGGGAAAGGAAAATTGCTTTTTTTTTTCCCCTAAAGGATCAAACCATTAAATATTAAACAAGAAATGTATCATATAAATACACAAACAGGAGGCAGAGCTCTTAGACAAAAGACAGACCACAACAGTGATTCCTTAAGTTACTGACATGCAATGGTGACATCAGAATGTATGGAGAATGAGAAATGAATTTTATGAAAGAAGGCCTGTCAGCAGTCTAAACCTATAGCAGCCAAACTAAAAAATAGTCCAGGGTGACTTGAACCAGCCATAACGTTTGGGATTCGGAAGGTTTTAAACCTGATCCTAAAGGTTACGTGTGTTAGCCTTCCTAACTGAAACTGGGAGCTAGATCCACCTGAGAGGTGCCTGATAGCTGAAAACTGCCTTTGGACACTCGGTTTTTCAAAACTGCAATCATCCTCTTGGTTTTGAATATTTCTTTGAAGTTAGTGTCTGGCTCTGTTTCTATGTCTTTTACTAAAATAATCAAGTTCTAACAGGATACAAACTGAAGAACATCTCTTATTTTAATGCTTTTTAGTGCAACTTTGTTAAATTAGATAAGTGCCAGCCCAATTGTGAGCTTCCCTAACTGCAAGAACTGAATATATTCCCACATTTATCATAATGCAATAAAACAAATGGTAGTATACACTAAGCAAGTGTGCTGTTCAAAGTGGACTACATTTATATTAATTCTTAAAGTAGAGTTGATGCCAGTCTTTTCTGAATGTCTCATAAGCATTTTGTATTCTTAGAGTTGAATTGTGCTCCTCCTTAAAAGGTTAATGCGTTAAGTAGTGTCAGAGTGGAAATCTGCCTTGCCAACATATCTTAACATATTTTTCACTCTCGGTGCCACCCCTGTGTATTTACCAAAGATATGCTCTTCATTATCTCTTATCTCAAATACATCAAATACAGTTTTAGTTGCAGACTTTTCCGCAAGTACCGGATAAATAAAATGCAATACCGAAAGGCATTTTTGTCGAACTCGATTTGTGAGATAAAGCTGGAACAGAGGAAGAAGAGAGCCACAAACAGAATGACTGTCTGCATGTGCTCATCTATGTGTGTACTCAAATTTCTCCATATCCTCCTCTGTGATGCAGTGTTATGTTGGGCTGACACTCAGACACCATCGACTCTTAATTAGCGCTGCACTATCAGCAGGGAGCCTCCTCTCACTCCTACTCTCTTTCATCCATTCTTTCTCTTCTACACCCCAGAAGCTACAAACTCACAGAATCACTTATATTAAAAAGAATGTCGGCGAGGATGTTTTCGGCTCCATAGCCATCATGCAATGTCACATCGGGATTTAGTATTCACTGTGGCCCCTTATCTTCCATTAAATGAGAAGTAATGTGTGTCGACTCTGTAGCCTATGGAAGTATGTCTCTTTCGAAAATGTTTTGGAAAATTTGAACCCTCTGAGCGCCTTTTTTTTTCCCCCCTAAGTGGACAAAAATGTCTCACATAGCTCCACTATATTCTCACTATTGAAAGGCACAAGGCGACACCAGAACACAACATGTCTTTGGGGATCTTCAATAATAAGTATATCTTGCTGTTTCACTACCATGTATGTTCCATGTAGGATGAGAGCATCTCTGAAAATGTCAACCATAATTCTTTTGCACTGACAGTGTTTCCTCATTCTTTTTTCCATTGTGAAAAACACACGTGTTTCTACTTTAAGTGATTTGAAGTGCTTGCAGACATCCATGTCGGGGGTGTACAGAGCTCTCACAATTGTAACAGCCTCACTTTCGAGACGAAGACTCTGCCCTTATCCTTGATTTTGTTGCACAGTATCTTCCTTTGTTGGTTTACCAACGAGCAATCTTGGCAACACAACTGCAGACATTAGAATGTTTCTTTTGTTAACTGGGTGAGGTTCACAGTGGCTTAGGGAGAAGACAATTCAAATTTTGTGATGTCTCATTGAATTATAATGCAACCTCATAACCTATTTATTCTATAACTGGTTCACCCTTGTTACCCACGTCATTATTTGAAATGTTTCTTTATTCATTACCGATTGTTAAAGTTTCCTCTATTGTTTGTCCATAACCGAATGAATTTTCCATGGCCGGATGTAGTTGCTAGGAGACATCTGAAGAAACTGCAAAGCCTCCACATGCTGTTCTCAGTTCCGGTGCCTGTCTCTTCCACCGCAGGTATGGTTCTACAACCAAGCCTACCACGGCATGGTGTCCTTCCTCAGTGTGGCCAACAATGGCATCCTGAGAGGAAATCTGCCAGCAGGACAGGACCCACGCCGCTATGGCATCTCCGTGTCCAACCATCCCCTCAACTTGACCAAAGAGCAGCTCTCCTCAGTGGCGATGTAAGTTTTCATGCTTAAAAATGGGGCTAAAGGGTAGACGCTGCCACTCTTGTTACAAATGATTGTATCCCGTGACTTTCAGGGTCAACGTGATAGATAGATAGATAGATAGATAGATAGATAGATAGATAGATAGATAGATAGATAGATAGATAGATAGATAGATAGATAGATAGATAGATAGATGCTTGTTTATCTTTGACTCATTCAGAAGGTGGGCCTCATGTTTCCTTTGCAAACCAAAATATACTGCAATGTTGCATGATGAAATAATTTTCAAGTACATTCCACACCTTTTTACACTCGTTTTTTTTTTTTCATTTCTACATGGAGTTCTTTCCAATTACACAGGGTCATTCACATAGCAGGTCTTTATTTTTTATAATAAAGAAACAAATCTCTAATATTGAGCGTGTGCCAGTAGACAGCAAGTTTCCCACTGCGGCTTCAATGAGCTTTCCTCTTGTGGGAAGCCAGTTTGGGATTTTCTGACAATGCATCATGAGATGAGGAAAAGCGAGAGAATGACAGTGGATGAGAAACCAAGAGAGGCAAAGCACAGTGAGAGGAATGAAGAAATTAAATGCGGTAAGAAAAAAAAAAAGCCACATAGACAGAACAGCTGAGCAAGATAGAATGTAATAGAAAGCCTAAGACAGATAGATAGATGAAGGATTTGTTTGAGTATGCACGGATCTGGAGGCCCATGGGAGCTCCTTACTAGGATATATCATATTTTTTTTCCTCCTGTCTTATCCCAGGGCTAGCGAGCAAGCAGTTTCCCATGAGAGTCAGAGATTAATGACGTGCTAAATCGCAGTATATTGTCCCACACCATATAGATCTAATTGCTCTCTCTATTGTTATGTTTTATGATCATGGCCAGCAATAGTTAAATAATGTGGATTCCTAAACATTATCAGTTGTTGACTTTTCACATTCTGTCTGTTCTCAGTCCTCAGCGTGATCAATATGTTCAATAAAAAGACCTTTGAATGCATCCCTCTGGAGCAAATTATCGTACAGTGCCAGGACTGCGGCTCCTGACAACACACAGGCAATTCAGTGGCTGCTACCAATCATGGCAGTTTTATTCCACGGTCCCTCTCGGCTGCAGCCCAATCCTCAGTTAGGTATTTATGTAGTGATCAGGTGCTGACGACAGCCATGAGTTAGAGAGGGAGGCCGCGCCAGGGTTACGGATAATTACAACATCCTGCGTGCCGTAGATTCAGGATGAGCCTCTTTTCCTCCCTTGCCTCTCGCTGCAGTCTGACGACTGCAATTTATGAACTATGATGTCCAGATTAGCTTGGACACTGCTTCATTGTTGAATAACTGTGCAGGTTTTTACACAAGATGGGAGGGAAAAGGGGGAGTGAGTAGATGCATGGAGGAGCTGACTCGGCAGAATGTTAAAGCTCCATTTATCAATATATATATATTTTTTTTTTTCTATATGAACACTGGATCAATTGACAGTGTATGTAGCAAAGGTTCTGCTAGAAAGGTTCTGCTCATTCTGACGGAGCCCTGCAGAGATGGTTAGCCTTTGCTACTTTACCGATGTGGTTTGAAGACCTCTATGCTCCTCTCCTATCAACCCCATTTTTAGCAGCAGCAGGAGGTTCTTTTCTCTCCACAAACCTTAAAATTGACTGTATGCTGCTGCAGTCCCCTCACCAATAATCCAGGAGACAAACTAGCAACAGCTGGTGGAGGAAGGAATACATTAAGTGGCTGAAGAATGGCATTTTCTCTCAGGCTCAGACCAAAATAGAACTCAACTGAGTAAATACTTGACTCATGTTTATTAAGTTGCCGGAAACACAACTCCAAATGGATGCTGATGGTACTTCCCACCGTCTATTTGTGGAAATAAGCAATCGTTTGCTGTGTTTGAGTTTGTTCTCAGTTCCTTGAGTACACACTATATGCAACTGTGGGTGCTTGCATTTAAGCCCGTATAGTACGAAAAGAACTAAGAATTCATGGTGTCAATTTAAATTTGTGGACGTTTGATTCATGAATCCACTGGGAATGATCTTGTAATTGTGAGTGGAAATATACTACCTGGTTTTATCTGCGACAATTTTGAAGTTGTGATAAATAAGTAAACAATCCATACAGCAACAAAGCCACAGATTGTTAGGCAGATAGAATCCTTCAGACAAGAATGAAACGTCTTTTGCACAAAGTCCATCAATTGGTTTATTCTCAACCTAGACTTCGATAGATTAATATTACTAGTAGAGGCATAAAAATACAATATTGACCATCCCTTTTTTTTTTTTTTTTTTAGTTTGCATTCAAATTCAACATTCATAAAGGCATTTCCATAATGCCAGTCAAATGCTGGACACTCTTAACACTCTAACACTCTAACAAACATACAAAAGTATGATCTTTGAAAATCAGCAGCAATGAGCAGTTTAAAGGCTTCACTTTATATTTTAGAACATTAATTGTGGTTTTATTTGGCTTGTGCAGTCTAATTCTAACATCCTTAAATGCCTTGGATATCCCCTTATGATTTCTACCATCCCCAAGGGGGTCTAAGACCAAGTAGTTGAGCAAATGTACAAATGTAAATTGTCTTAAAACTTGGAAAATTGAGGTTGGAAAACAAATTCCCTTAATTATCTATTTTTTGTTCTGAAGTTGATTTATTATCTGCAATTTTTAAGTTAAGTTTAAGTTTTTAATTTTAATTTCTTTGCTGCCAATCAAAGTTAATTTTTTGGAGTGATAGATTTTTTTTCTTCTGAATTCCTTTGAGATAGCAAAAGCAGAATAAGTTACCAAAAGCCAAAAAAAAATGTCTCAGATAGCTTGTCAAAAGTATTTGAAGTCTGAAGGACTCTGAGTATTAAATATAAAGTTCCGAATGAGAAGAGAAGCCATTGTGGAACTGCTAATTTCGATCATAATTCTTCTGTAATGACTCGTTCCTTTTCAAGAGTTTGGACTCCAAAGCGGAGCCGCACCATCTAATCTGAAGAGACACTCCCCGCCAGTATGATCCATGACTAATTTCAATGCAGGTGATGTCATGAGTCACAAAACTAGGAAAGGGGTGTGCAGGTGGGAAGAAGGTCAATGTTCACACCCACTCAATTTGCCACTTCATTCTCACAAGGTCTTCGTGCTTCATCTGATTAGCCATCAAAAACGGTGCCCTCTTATTTCCTCTATCATCTCCAGAAATGTCAGCTTTGGTAGCATTCCATCACTGAAAGATACATATTGCGTTTTAATTGCTGGAGAATATCAATTCGGCAACTCATTGAATCGTCTCCTCTCAACCCCCCTCCCCACCCCAGAATTTGATGTGTGACTTATTTGCAATCGGCGAATTGAAAGCTCTTCAAAAAACATCCCAGATAAAATGTATATGTTCAGCAGCCAAATTAATTAGAGATAAAACAGTCAACATCAAACGTCTTCCACATTACTTACAAAATGTTTCATGATGGAAATATTAATGGCCCAAATGTTTGTCCACTGCACTTTAGATTCAATACCTATCTCACACTTTCAGCCCATCCTGATAAAAACCAAAACCGTAAAAACAATTTTTTAAAAACCTTGAAGAAAGCAGAACACAGTACTTAACTCCCACTGCTCACCTTTCTTGGATTTCCATTATTAGTTAATTAGCAGATTGTTTGTTCTTTTTTTCACAGCAATTAGCCACCTTCAAGCGTTCAGGGTTAGATTGTTCACAGCTTTGTCCCCGACATTACCTCTCCACCCAAACGTGGCAACCCACCGCCAATGATTCCAAATTTATGTGTTCTAATTGTGCCTGGTTGGCGATGATAAATACGTCCATGTAGCTCGCGTGTGCTAGCTTATTTAATATGGTGATTACGCAGTGGGATGTCTTGTGAAACATTATCAAAGGCCAAGGGTGAAAAAATATGGGTGGCGAGGGCCAAAATTGTTGTATCTAATGCTAATTGAGGAGACGTGATGGAGGACATTTTCAAAGGAAGATGTACAACAGTGAAGTAAGAATCAGCATGTATGAGGACAAAGAAGCAATTTGTCTCAGTGGTGAAAACTACGAAATGCACAAACAATTCTGGAGCATTGATTGCTTGATGATGGGGTTATTGATACTCTTGACTCACGGTAATAAGACCCCAGTTTGATGCCAGGCTCAACGCCTTTCTTCTTAATGTTTGCACGTTGAAAGTTATTTCTGATGGATTTTTGACCTCTCTCGGGTGAACTCTTCCTTTTCCCTGTTGCATGAATGCATGGGATAGTTTCAGCATCTGTTGGTTATACTTCAAATACTTTCAAATAGTGCTGTCTTCCCTTCATACACGATGAATTATGGTGAATATGTCACAATTTCTTGCTCTAAAAGTCTCAAAATTAGATCCAGTTCTTATTACAATGCTGTTTGAAATTGCAACATACTACTGAGCACAACTGTCCCTCTATATAATGCATGATTAAGGAAAGAAAAAAAAAAGAAGAGGAAAAGTACACTAACTATGATCTGAGGCCCAGTTTATACAAAACGTTCATGTGGAAACAGAAAACTTATGTTGTGTTTTAGTTGTCTATTTACATTACATTACAACTGCTCAAAGGTGGGGCTTATTGAAAATTCTCCTTCTCCATCAAGTTTGGGAAAATACACAACTTTTGTTTTTCTCGAAATGCTGCTACCACGCATGTGCACCACAGCAGTAATATATAGTTGAAATAGTTCTGCACATGCACGAGAAGATGACTGCCATTCCAGATTCTCCTGGAACTAGACGGAAGTTATGAAGCACAATGTCTTGCGCGATATTAAAGGTTAAGTTGCCAAGGAACCAAAATGATCTCAAACCATTTTTTGCTTTCTTTTGGAAAAGGTATGAATATTTATTTTGAACGTACAAATATAACAGAGAAAGAGAGTAAACATTTAGATGAATAAAAAAAAAAAGAAACAACAAACTCCACTTAGACTGTTGTGTTTTCATACAACAATTTAAGTTCTATGTTAAGGCAAGTTGTAATTTGAACATCGATGCCGGGAAGCGCACACACACACACACACACACACACACATACACACACACCAGTACTTATTTACTGGTGTAATAACATCAGTACAGATGTATTTAAAAACACAAAATGTTGCTTTAAGAATGTTTATGTGGTGTCTGGCTCATTTCCTGGTGTCAAATATTCCCAACTAGACTTGTTTGTTCTCAGAAAATCTTTACTGAGACAGCATTTTCCAAAACCTTTTCCCACAGCTCTGTGCAGAGTCTGGCATCTCTCACCTTCTCTTTTATGTTCACTGATGTCGTTGTGTTGATGGCCTTGTGGAAATTGGCAGAAGAGGTAAAAGCGAATGTTATGCTATAGTACCCACTGGAACGGAAAATCAAGTTAGCCAGTATTCTCCATGAAATACATAGAAATGCAGTGAATGTCACAAAAGAACTTTAACCAGTTTCATTGGAAGCACGGGACCCTTTAATTTGGATTTCAATTCAACTGAAGGTCTGTGTTTCATAGAGACTTTCAATGTGTTACGTGTTTCTCACACCACATTTCATGGGGCCAATTTAATCCAGAGCAGCAATTGCCATTTTATATTTATTGTAATTCAAGCTTGTTTGTTGTTTACATGAAATAGGACCACATTAGAGCTCAAATATATCATGAGGGAATATTATGGTGGGTAAATGTTTACTGCCTACTCAAGTTTTCTGTTACACGTTTCTCTAATGAGGTAATAGTAACATGGTATCAATACCAGGCTGTAAACAAAACATCAGTCCTGCATGATTGCTGGAGTATTATGTTTTTAGTGCTATCTGGAAAATAAATAAATAAAAAAGTTTCAACTCCAAATATTACATCTTACATTGAGTTTTTATTTCAGATATATATAAAAAAAGACCTAAAAGTTTCAACCGCAAATAATACTTATTACTTTGAGTATTTTTTCAGATGTTGAAAAAAAAAAATGTTCTTGAAATGATATTTGGGATTTTAGGCTTCAAGGAATTTCAAGACTTTAGCAACGGACCATTTATTATTTAAGAAAAAAAAAATCTGATGCTGTGTAAAGTTTACTATTGATTATTCAGAGTTTGAAATGCTGAGTTTTAAGATTTCACTGAATTTCATTTCACACTATTTTGACAGCTCAGTTCTGATACTGTCACTCTGTCCCAGGTTTCTATCTCTGCAGCTGCCAGGTGATGAAGCAGATGTTAATTTTTTAAATTACAACATGCTGTATGTTGGCAGGATCAATTGATGTCTTGCATGTTTTGTTTAGTATTTTAATTTATTTTTTCAGAAACTGGCCAGATGTATCATAAATGCTGTTTGAAGGTTATTTGTACAAACGAATATCTAAATATATTCCCCAATTCTCGGGAGTTCTTCTTAGTTATAGTTCCATGTGCTCTGTTCAATACTGAGTTTTTCTGTGTTCTCTCTTCGATCTCAGGGCCTCAACCTCCACCGATGTGGTCGTGTCCATCTGCGTCATCTTTGCCATGTCCTTCATCCCTGCCAGCTTTGTCCTTTTCCTCATCCAAGAGAGGGTGAACAAAGCCAAGCATCTGCAATTTGTCAGTGGAGTGAACCCAGCTGTCTACTGGTTGGCTAATTTTGCCTGGGACATAGTAAGTAAGCAGGTTCAGCCCCTAAATGGCAAACCTAACATAGTAAACATTCACAGGAAGCTTCAGTTGCATTATTGTATCCACATTTTCATTTTTTTTTCTCCATGCTGAAGAATTTATTTTCACCTTAGGCTACATGTTAAAAAAAATATAAAGACTATCTCCTGTAATTGATAATATAGCGATGGCGCTGCTGGCCACTGGTAGAGGCTTCATCATGCGCAACAGTTATTGGCTGAGGTGTAATTATCGACAGCAGCCTCCCCCGCTGGTTAAGCTCAACAGGCTCACTGGCAGTTTCCCTGAGGCGCGGTGCAAGTAAACATTTCAACAGCTACCTTTGGTAAAGAAATGTCATTAGGACACTCATCATTATGGTGGATAAATGCTGTCTGAGTGCAAGACAAATGCACCTGAGCAGCCAGAATAATGATTCAAGCCTGGAGCCTCATGTGCGAGATCACAATAGGAACATTACAGATAATCCAGGTAGAGGGCTTTTTAATGTCTCTGTATAATTTAATTTTTTTTCTTCTTTTTTTTCTGTGAATTATGAATAAGTATACATCATTGCAGCCCAACTGTCTGTTTGCTTCATCTGTAATATTTTACTTATTCACTAAAGGAATATTAATCAAGTGTTTGATGTTTAATAATGGCATCATCAATTATTTAGGTTTAGCTCTTTTGAGGGGGGAAAAGGTTTTTTTTTTTTTTTTCTTCTATTTTCAAAAAGCTTTGAATGATTATGAATCTCTGGCCCTCCTGCAGTTCAATGTGTCACTGAGCGACCATTTCCTTCAAACAGAAGAGAAAGAGACGCGTCGGGGTATTCACTGAATTAATTAGAAAATTAAAGCTCGATACATTTGAGTGCTAATTAAAAAGTCATCCACAGACTTCATAATTACACGTCCCTTCAGTTTGTCTTCATAAAAAAAAACGTCAAAAGCATTTTAATGTAGCTGTAAATGGCCCAAAGTGCAAATTCTTAATCATGTACAGACGACTCCTCCTGATGAAGAAAACTGCTTATTGTCTTTGTTTTTTTTTGTGTTTCAACAGTGTAACTACATCGTCCCCTGCCTGATTGTGATTGTGATCTTCCTCTGCTTTCAACAAAAGGCTTACGTTTCCCCACAAAACCTTCCCGCTTTGATACTGTTGCTTATTCTATATGGGTAAGTTAAAAAAAAAGAAGAAAAAAAAAAACCGTCTTCCACTGTTTACCATGAAATTCTTAGTGACATTTTTTTTTAATACATTAATACACATATACATTTTTAATTGGGTTCATAGATTAACTATGTTGGTAGCCTTGTCTTTTAATAGTTTTTTCAACTGCACTGTATTCACACGTAACAACAATGGAGCTGCACTGTTTTATATTTAATATCCCCATCTTTAGTATAATCAAATTCCGTATGCCTTAATTGTTTTTTTTTTTTTTTAAATTTCATAGTTTTAGAATCGCCAAAAGAATAAAGCAACCTGTTTAAAATCTAGCCAAGGCTAGATGCAATGTTTTGCTATAGCAACCTCTCTAGTAGGAATCAGCCACATTATTCTTTTGTTACTGCCTCATTCTTTTTACGGATAAACTCAAGGTTATTTTCTTTCTTTCTTTTATTTAAAGAAAATGTGTGTGAAACCCTGGTGACTGATCACTCATTATGACTAATACTTTATAAGCACAGTGCTCTATAGTTGCCATTTCTTGTCGTCTAGTTTTCAAGATATTGAATCTAAAATCTAAGAGGGACGCATAAACAATCCTGTCAGATGCGACATAGCAGTATTCCGCATATAAGGGTAGAAAATGTTCCATATTTTTGAGATATGTTGATTCAAAATGCCAAGTTTAATAACCTGCAATAATGCCATATAGCAAATTGTATACATAATTCTTAAACAAAAACCTTTTGACGCAGTATGAATGGAAGCAGACCATTTAATTATATGGCAATTCCATTATATGTCGCTGTTCATAAGTGCTTTTCAAATGTATTGTAGACATTGTTTTTCTGTGACAGTTTCCTCTGAAAATTCACAACTTATCTAAGGGGTACAGAAATTGTAAATATAGCTGTATTCTTCAGTGGATGTTCACAGTACTTCAACAGAGCAAAATACGCTCAAAGGTCAGGTTGAAGGAAGAGGTTGGTGCTGCCGGATGCACAGGACAATCATTGTGACAACACTTTATCTGCTTCTCCTGCTGATTTTGAACCGCTGACTGCCAAGTGTGGGTGGCATTTATTCCTTGATGCATTTATGGGTCACTTACTGGAAATTCAAATGATCAGAAGAGGCTGGTGGTGCCATGAAGCGGTACGGCTGACCTAGTAATCAGCATACATGAATAGGAAATAGCATGGATTCAGTAACACTTGAACATGATATCTGCCTCTCCTGTTAACCCTGACTGTGGGTTTGAAGAGTGTGGACCACGTCTTTGTAATACTCACTTGTTACAGTTTTGCTTAAATGGAATCAGGGAATTTTTTTGTGTGTGTGTGTGTGTGTGTGTGTGTGTCTCTCTCATCAGTGTGACTGTGTTTTTTGCTTTCTTTAGCTGGGCCATCACCCCCATGATGTACCCTGCCTCCTTCATCTTCAACGTGCCCAGCACAGCTTACGTAATACTGACCTCCATCAACCTCTTCATCGGCATGAACGGCAGCATGGCCACCTTCGTCATGGAGCTCATTGATGATGATGTAAGCGGCTGCACCACGCACTTACACAATAACTATGGAGGACACATACATGGAACTCCACACTAGTGCTGTGGCTCAGGTGGGAATTTCAAGTGTTTTTGATCAACCAACAGTGATCCCCAACTTGGCTTGAATGGCGTCACTCCTTGCAGGGAAGTCCTCACCGTTGCTATGGGAGTGGTTTGATGGGCGAATGCAAATAAATCATGTTGAAAGTCCATTTGAAGTCCATTAACTTTCCACAATGCAATTGCCACGTGTAATTCAGTTGTGAGTTGTGACGCAGTTTGCTTCCACGCTCGGCGCAGCAAAGTCAACATATTGGAAAATTAAAACATCTTCACTGTGAAGCAAAACGGAATAGCAAAGGAGTCCTTTTATAATAGCTCATTTCAAATGTACACATGTCCCTGAAGAAATGTGTTTTTATGTGCACCAATCAAACACAACAGAAGGCACTCGTCTTGTGTAAGATCAGGCGCAAGCTTTCAGAGGCTTATATGTAGCTGCATAGAAATGGTTTTTCATGGGGAAAGTATAGCTGGAGATGGCTAATTGACTTGAATCATAGATAAACGCTCTGTGTTTTCACACCAAAGGCTTCCACGCGTGTGTGTGGGTGGGGTGTGTACCCACCTGGTATAACTTTTAATATATTTCCTTTATCCTCCCAAGGATTTTTCAAAGGAGTTATTTTCCCTATTCTCTTTAATGTTTAATCGTTTGTTGAGAATTGGGTCTTCGGAGAACTTTCCTCATCCATCTTTTAGCGAGTGTTCATTTTAACTGCAAGCTGCTTCAGTCTCCCAGGAATCAAAAGACAAAGACACCAAAAATGAGCTAAATAAGAAATGGAGAGTAGGAGAGGGGAGAGGGGATTGCTGACTGTCAGTCATCCCACTTTTGATTATATTTTAAATCAATTTCACGAAAATCTATGAATTAATAGCCTGTTTGAAGTGTAGGTTTTGTGCAGCAGTCAGCGCTCTCGGTAGCAGGACCTCGGTGCCTCACAGGTGACGATTATGAGGAAAATGGTCCCTTTTTTTTCTTGATGTCTTCTTCATTTGCTCCCTGAAATAGATGTGTCTAATTTGATTTGTAGACTTAATTATTTGCATGACTAGCGCACATCACCCGCTCTCGGATTTATTCTGCACCTCGTATTTTTAGCCCCCGTGCCGATCAGCCACCCGTCAGCAGCACGTCACCATCACAATCTGCTCGTGCATCTGATGCTTCTTCGGGACGTCTCCCGCAGCCCTGGTGTGACACTTCAGACGCGACGTTATGTTGTCGGAAAGACTTTGCATCTGGGTAGTCTGTCCGCTCCGACTGGAGATGTTTCC
The DNA here is from genome assembly GCA_900302745.1 of Parablennius parvicornis. Taxonomy (NCBI): domain Eukaryota; kingdom Metazoa; phylum Chordata; class Actinopteri; order Blenniiformes; family Blenniidae; genus Parablennius; species Parablennius parvicornis. The sequence continues at coordinate 22,667 of OMNM01022463.1, read as the reverse complement.
TGTGGCGCGGCGCGGCGATGGCATGGGGACGATTCCCGTCTCCTAACCAGGCTGACTCATTTGCATTGTGAATTCGTTATGAGCAGCGTTCATCAACAATTTGTACTTTTCAGTTGGCACGACTCACCCCCCTAACAAGTGGCTGTTGCCATTTTGTTGTCTCTGCAATCTCTTTATTTATTGATACAGCGTTAGTGGAGCACATTACTCATAAAGGGCGCCGTTGTTGATAATTTAATGGACAGCGCGTTGCCCACTGGCAGTGTAAAGGGACGGATTTACAGCGCACTCCTCTTGTTCGAGGCATTAGGAACAGCGATAGTGTTTCTCCGAGGCTTGACAGGGACACGGGTCTGTGATAATTCTGCTAATCTGGCTCGATTTAACTGCTGATAGGAGAACCTGATGGGTCAGCATCAGTCAACAAACGCAGCAACTCTCCGGGTCTCCACGTCCCCGCTTGCACAGCCGCTATCTCCACAGAACAGGCTTTTCACAAAATAGCTAAAGTGAATGTGACAGTGCCCCGATGTGCTCCAGTTCACCAGAAAAAGGTAGATCCTACACATGACAGCTCAATCCAGTCGTCTCGTTTTGTAGCTTTCAAAGCTTTGTCTCATCATTTTTAGACTCCTCTGCAGTGGCATTAGTTAAACACTGTCGCTCAGAAGCAAAGCTACAGGATTCACTCTGTTCTCTGTTTTCAGTCACAGGGTGAATCTAGATCCCTTTTGGGCATAGCACCATTTTTTTTTCCAACAGAGGGAATAAGAAAGAAAAAAGTAGCAGGGAGTGAAAGCAGAGCTGGGGTGTTACAGACTCTGTGGCCTAGTTTTGTCTTGAGACCAATGGAAGATTTTCCTCCCCTCAGGACTGTCCAACTCCCTGTGGACTGCATCAATCCCAGCCTGCCTTGTATGCTCAAAGCAGTGTCTGAGTCAATACTTCCACCACGTGCCACTCCGAGATAACCACAGGCACACATAGATCGTCCCCGATAAAGATATAAGTGTGGCAGGTACTACTCAGCTCATGTAATAAAATTGGAGCGCAATTTTGTCACAATCTGAATAATTTATTGACAAACTGTTTAAAAGAGCAGCAGCTTTATACAGTTCATTCTTTCAACCTGAATGTTTGTTTGATTTTTTAATCACTTGCATAGCCCGTCAACCAAACAGATCTTTAACAGAAGCCCTCACTGTACAACACAGCCAACACTCGCTCAAAAATCCATGAATATCATCTACAGAAAAAGGAAAAAAAAAAAAAAAAACACTATAGCCTATGAGCTATATATTGTGTTTGCTTTTATTGTGATCCACAGCATTATGAATGAAGCTGTGCTGTGGGAATAAGCGCAGGACGCAATATGGGTCAGATAGGCGCAGCACGACTGTACCACCTTCAAAAACCATCCCAGAATGATTTATGGGCAAGAGGCACCAACGTAAGGGGGAAAATTGTCCAGCATTTCATCATCCCCGACTAAGAAGCTCTTAGATCTCCTTGATGAACACCCAGACCAGAGAAGATGTGTTATTTCATTTTATTGATCTCAAATTAGGTCTCACTTTCTTTGCATTCCTATGCCAGACAGACGGGCTGTTTGCAGCCAAGGTCAGAGCTGCTGTTTATCTCGACTTTTTTTTTTTTTTTTTTTTTTTCCCAAGGTCAGGCTTAATGTTGAATGTAAAGAACAGTGGTGCCTTCAGGAAATGGCAACATGCGAATCTGTGTGATTCGATGAACGTCAACAACAGGGAAATGAGATAGAGTTGACATGAAATAGTTAGAAACAGTAGTGTCATTCATAATCATTAGTACTTACAATGGACTAGCTATTGAAAATATGCTTCTTTTTATATTCAATTAAAAATACTCCCAACAAACAAATATATTTGGGAGTAAACACTGTCAGGAAATGTCAGTCTAAAACATCTTCCTAAATATGACTATTCATTTCTTTCTTAAGGTTATAAGAAATCGTGATAAACGACAATTTGAAGATGCACTATATCAGATTGTTTCACTCTACAGACATGATTTACAGTATTTGCTGCTGAGAGCTGTTAGCTGTAGAATATGATTGTCGCTCTATCTCCTCTTTTGTCCTCGAACAAACGTATAAATGTAGATAAAAGGAGTGATGACTTATTGTTGAGCACATTGCCGGACATCTGAAGGTTTGCTTTGACATCATGATCAGTGAGGCCTTTTCATCATAGACTTAAAAGTGCCGGAGAGAAACTAGGCCAGTGACCACCTACTCGTACAAAAAAAAGGAGAAAAAAAAAATCATCTCACATATTCATCTGCCCACTTTTGATCTTGAGCGTCACTGTGTGTTTTGCAACAAAGGAAGAAAATTAAGTTTGTCTGCTTTCTTCTCGTTGACCTGCATATCCTTGTGTGACATATTACAAATAATACTACGCTGTATGAATACTTAAAAAGACAAGATTCGCATAAATCCATTCAAATCGGTGATTGATTTTTTTTTTTTTCCCTGCATAAATGTTTATTCCAGTCTATTCAAACATGGATAGGAAGCTATTAAAAAAGCATATCTTTTTGTTTGTAACAAAAACTACAGTATGTCAGATTAGTTGTCTTGTTTGTGACCATATTTCTCCATTTGTGTCACAACAGCAGCAGTCTGCTCACAAAACAACACGTCTATTACATTACCATGCATTAGTGGGAGTTTATACTTCATCTCTTATCTAACATTGTCCTTTTGGTCTGGTCTGTGTCATTGTTCCGTACAGGAAGTAAACTCATGTTTGACTTTTCATTTAGGTCACTGCATAAATGAACTAGATTTATAAAATGTTAATTTTTAACCAATACAATCCTGCTCTCACATTTGAGTATCTGTTTTAATTTTTGGCACTTTTGGAGTGGTTGTCCCTTTAGAACTACCATCACGTGATTTAACCTCCTCCCAAGTGTTTTACCGATGATCACGGTGCATTAAAAGTGAATAAGGTTACATTGGTCACAGATGTTTAAGACAATGAGATGAGAAAACCACATTGTCTTTGCATTCGTCTCCTGAGGGGGGAAGTGCTGATGGTGTTGGATCAGCTCTTCACGGGTTAAAGAATATTTATATCAGTGTTTTATTGGGGGGCTGTCTGAATGTCCCCTTGAATATTAATCTATCCACAGGGAATCTACTCCAGTTCCATTGACAAGGTTACCTATAGCTAAATTGTCCTAAAAAGTGCATTTGTTTCATGCTCATCCCTTCCTTGCATCCCTTTTTCTTTTTTTTTGTCTTTTTTACATCTTTTGTGAGTAAAATTTTCCAATAAATATACAGAACAATAGTTGTTTTCTGTGGCACTTTGCCATCTATCCTTTTTTGATGTGGTGAAGATACACATGGATTGATTTTTTTATTCGTTTTTTTTAATAAAAATGAAAATAACTTGAGAAATCTGTTCAGGTGCACAAACTAAATAACCTTAACCAATGAGAAGGAATGAAATATGTACTGTGTTATCTCTCTGTTGCAGAGCTTCACTGAAATCCACTTCATAAATATACACTTTACATGATATTGTGCATTATATCCTACAGGGAAGATATAGGTGATGCATACCGTATGCAAACTTACATAATAATAACTCAGCCAGGGTTAGCATAACAGAGTTGCAGCATCAGATACACGCCACAAAAGGCATAACTCAGTTAGATTATCTGCCTGCAATCCAAAACATATATGAAAGGAATAAAAGAATCAGGACAGTATAAACATCAATATCACCAGAAGGCGGGTTAAAGCATATTTACTTTAAGTCAAGGATGTGTAGCTCAGGTTTTGATATGTGAAGCCTTTAGGAAATCTGATGTAAATAGATAGGTTTCAGTTTATTTTATTTTCACACAAGACTCATTTAAAAAAATGTCCCGACTAAAAAGGTACAACAGCCAAACCGATACTAAAAAACAACATACATACATACATACATACATACATACATACATACATAAAAACAAAATTTCTATTCCAATAAAGTAGGTAAAACAAGTCAAGCCCCGATTAGGCAAAAACCCCTGCTAATACAACTTGACTGGCTAAAATGCCTAAATCGATTAAAATGGCTAAAACAGACAAAACCTCGGAAAATAATTACAAGAACTAAAACAGCTCAAAATCTAATGACAACTTCAAGTTTTGTAAGTATTGCGAAACCATTTCTACTACTTCAGGAGATGTGTCATCATCATTTTGAACAAACTAATTGTGCTTGGTGGAAATTTTCAAAACTGGCACGTTCGATCATTAAGTTTGTACACTCCACTTTTGCTGGGTGGATTCTAAACTGCATAATTTATATGATAACAAGTAATGTAAATGTATGTTTTTTGTAATTTAGCCATATCGCAAAATAATGTTAATGAGTTTTGATCAATAATCCATTTACCATGTTGTTTTTTGTTTTTTTTTTCTCCTTTTTTTGTCTTGATCATCTTCACAATATCGAGTAAATTGGCAATATTCCTAACTTAACACATTTGGATATAACAATCTTCTTTTCAAACACCCAACAAACATACAGTACCTGACTAAAATATAATTTATAACTTAAAAATGTCTTTTCCAAGAAGGAGAGACTCTTAATAGTTAATGCACTCATCATTTTTGCCAATAAAAAGCCGAGTCACTGAAACTAAATTCACAGAGCTGTTACACATCCATGAATAAATTCTTTTACAATAACAGCCATTATCTTGAAATCCTGCACACTGCTTTAACAACTCGCGGCCCCCACCCAGCCTAATCTTTACCCGGGCTTGCCCAAAAACAGAAATGATGAATTTATAGTTTCTCTCCCTGTGTACAAAAGCTTTGAAGACTATGCTGCAATGAGGCAGAATGCATAATGCATGAACTTGGTTTTTGAACACGACGCTGCGCCAAACCTCATAATATTTTGTCTCCCCTCCTTCAGCGTTTTCCCTCGTCTCACCCCCTTCTCACTTACTGTACTTCCTGCCTTATCAAAGCAGGTTTATTCCAGCCTTGTTCATCGCATCCTCTGTTAATTACTCATTGCCTTTGTGCTTTACTAGGCCACCATTGGAATTGCTGGCCATGAGGGGAGGGAAGCAAGTAAGGGACGGCACAGTTCTGTGAGAAAGATGAGACGTAGGCAGGAAATGTCCCGTTAAGATAAAACCAGCTTATTTTGTGTCTCTTGTAAAACTGTGAAATCATTTTTCTTTGCCTTTCGGTTGTTGCATCCATTATCAGACGAAAGGAAAGGAGCACACTAGTCTCTGCTGTTTTCTGACTGCGAGTTGTAAGTTGGGTTTACATTGCAGTAGGCAAATGTGGTTCAAAACTGACTTTTTGCCACATCCAATTTTTCTATTTCTTTTTTTTTTTTTTAATCGGGCCAAGGCCATATATGGTCCCCAATTTCATTAATGCCCTCTATGTTATAATCAGAACGTGTGATTACTCTGAACAATCTTGTAGCATTCACGTAATATGACTTGTCTCCCTTCTTATTTCTGTGCCAGAGGACAAAGACAAATGCAGTAGACCATAGAGTTATAGAAGCAGATGATAACTGAGCTGCTACTGCCAGATGGAGCATAAGTGTAGTGGCCATATTGGATGAGGACTAGCTTCCCCTGAAGTACATTTGCCTCTATTAAGGGAGTCTTTATACAATCAAAATGACAACTCACTGGACTTTTTAACCTATTTTCACGCTATTTGGTTATCATCCACAATGCTTTTGTACATTCTAATGTGACCTTTCACTCTAATATACTTTATGTAAATAGTAGAGACAGTGGTTTTGTATTCTGTTCAAGTCTAAACATGTACGATGACTTCTGCAGATATTGTTCTGTGCATGTGGGTTGACTCAGGGGTGTCTACTGTTCACACAATAGTAGAATTTTAGTGAAAGTTACATTATAATGTGAGAAAATAAGAATTTTATCATCTGTATTGACCAGTTACTTTTCCTTCTGCACTTAGATTGATGATGAACATATGAACACGTGTGCCTCCGCAAAGATTGTGCATTATGCTTCATAATGTTTGCTAAAATCCAGCATGGAAGAGGCGAATGAACTTTGATGCAGGGTGCCAATTAGAGACCCCCAACACAACCGTGCTCAGCGTGCAAAATAAAATGGTGGAGTTGCTTACACACCATCGACCAAACGTCTCACCTATCCGGTCCTGCTGATTCAAGACGACAAGGCAACATAATGGGTAGATATCCAAAGCTGTGTGTTTATTTGTGTGTATTCTCCTCATCAGAATGTCTCCCGCATCAACGACATCGTGAAGCAGGTGCTGCTGATTTTCCCACATTTCTGTTTGGGCCGAGGGCTGATTGACATGGCACAGAACCAGGCGATGGCCACGCTCTTCAGCAGTTTTGGTGAGAAGCACACAGTCACATTTATGGGGTAAAGAGACGATGAAAGAATAATCATTGGAAGGAAAACTTGTTAAGATTTCCGATGTATTATTCATATTTCCAGCAACCAAAAGTATAAAGATCTGACAGAGGAACAAGATGAAAACTTGTAAAACTCCTTTGATGAGATTATTTCTTTCAACCGCTATAAAAAGACAATGCTGAGGGATTACTTAGTACACGGGTTTCCAGGCACTGAAGTCCATGAAAAGAGAAATGAAAAGCTTAGTACATCTTCATCATTGTGTGTCTTTGTAAAATACTTTACGCATGTTGTATCAGTAGTTTGATAAGACATCGCAGTAGTTATGTAATGTTAGATTTTTACAGAAATCAACATACGACCTTGTAATAACGTTACCTTAAAACTCTTATTTTACTTTTGTGAAACACTTTACGTTACCTCACAATTTGAATTTTGTGAAAAAACTATCAACGTAATCGGTGCAATATCTGAAAACCTATATATGAAGACATACCTACATTCATTTCCAATTTCAATCATTGTGGCATTGCGTAATGTCCAACATTTCACCAAAACAGATTCTATGTGCTGTATCAATGTTTATAGGCTGAGTTTCACTCTCACTGTGAGGCATATCTGCTTTACCCTGGTTTTTAAAGTACATTTGTTTGATGTGTTGTGTCCAGTCTCCAGTGAAGCAGCTTTAATTACTGTGAGAGGAAAATAGATTTTATCTTCTCCCTGTGTTAGAAATAATTCAGCAGAAAAGGGATTGCATCGACCAGACGGGGGGGCGTAGATCTTCTTATCCCCCCTGGCAAATCGCACTGCTTTTATTACAGCCCTCAACATATATGAATCTGGAGACACATTATAGTGTTTGCCTTTTGGCTGAGGCACAGAGCTGTGAGTTCTGCTATTCAAGTGTTGGCTCCCTAAATGGGTGATCAGAAGTAAAGTAATTTCTGGTTTAATGTTACAACTTTCCATAAGAACTTATTATTAAATACACTTTTCCACACACAAGGTTTGAAACTGATTTTATATTGATAATTACATTTGATGAGATTTAAGTGTTGAGGGATTTATTTTTTTCAGATTATATTTCCAATAGATACATTCTAACAAAATAGCAGTATTTATGTACGCCGGTGGTCAAACTTTACACAACCAGTGCGTAAGAGGCTCCAATGTGGCCTGCTAAACTACCAAGCAAACTGTAAAAATTTCAAAGAAGACGTTTTTCTTTTCTTTCTTTTTTTTCTTTTTTTTACTTTGGATCGCATGTTTAGGGGCATTTCACTGTATTTTGCACCAGAAGGTATCATTAAGATTGTCTTTATGTTAAGATTGTAATATTTTCAGTAGTAAAAAGATGTTTTCTTTATGTATACTCTGTGCCACAACAAAAAAACTTTAAATTTGTATTAGATTTATATATTTTTATGGCACTATTTTACCAGTCCAGCCCACTCAAGATAATATTGGGCAGTAGGTATGTGACATCTAAACTAAAATGTGTATCACACCTTTTGCTTACACATATATTGTATATTGTCAGTTTTTAATTTTTTTAATAACTTCAATGCATCCTATGGTTCTTTCTGTAAGTTTGTGGAACATGATGGATATAGTTATATGTGAATTCAAACAATAATAACAAAAAAAAAAACAACATGAAAAGATATAGTATATATATCTGTATATAGTCTGTTAGCCTCACAGTGACAAAATTCCTAGTTTAAGATGTTCTTTCTGTGTAGAGTTTGCATGTTTTTATTTTTTTACACCTGCAAAAGTGTGTTTGAGATCAATTGGTGATTTAAAAAAATATATATATATTTGTGCATGTGAGTGGTTGACTTTCACTTTGTGTAAGCTCAACAAACATTTCTAATTCATTATGAAGCTCTGCGGAGAGATCGTTCCATCCATCCATCAGCCTTTATTTTTGAAGCACTTTTCAGACAATAAATACACAACAGTCCCTCACAGAACTGTGACAAAACACATTAATGTGATGATACTAAGCCACTTATGAGAGCTAAATAATGCTGAAGCTGCGACATGTCTTAAAGCATTGCAGCATTCGCCAGATTTGCACACCTGTGCTTCAGAGTGAGGAAAAACATTTGATCTTTAACAAAGCTCCTGAACCTCCACTCGAGCTCTCCTCTTTCTGCATGACTTAAATCCAGACAAGGCAAAGGGAGAAGGCTGGAACCGTTGTTGAAGAGGCGGAGCCGGGGGTTGAGGAGGCCATCAAGAGGCAAAGAGGCACATGAAAAGAGGAAGAGGAGTCTTATCTGTAGAGAGATGGAGCAGGAAATAGTGGTTTGAGGAATCATTTGCAGCAGTGGTGGAGAACAGGAAGAGAAAAGCAATCACAACTTAAAAGGGCTAGTGTGGAGAGGGCTATTTACCAGAGAATGAGACTGAAAGCGCTTTCGTTTTTCTTGTTTCCTCACTCGCCCCCCCATAGGCTCGCAGGGTTGTAGATGCTGACAGGGGGAGCTAAAAGAGAGAGAGAGAGCACACATTTGCAAATGTTTAGAGTGGAGGGCTGTCAGTGGTTCACTTATGTGTTCATTAGCCAAAAAGAGCTTCAACATGAAAAATACAGGATGTCAGCGGTTTCCTTACATGACATAGGTGACAGCAATATTTATTTATTTTTAAGGTTTTTATTTTCAGTATTTTATGACTAAGTGGCGTTTCAAAGTGCCAGCTTCCACCAATAGATATGTCTCAGAGCCACCTCATGGAGCCGACAAAAATCCAGCTTTCCACCAACTTTTGACAACGATACTTTTGGCTGTCTATAAAAGAAAAGTCCCCTCTGGTAATCTATATTTGTTTTGACAATGTTCGTGCTAAATCACCCTGTGAGATTGTTGAGAAAAGAGCTGGGAAACCACTGAGAAAAGACACAGTTTTTATTGTATTTTGCTTTGGTTCTTCATTCTGTATGTATTGACCTTATTCATTCACCGCGTCTTCTTTCGCCACCTCCACTTTTTTTCTTTCTTTCTTTCTGTTTCTTTCCTCCCTATTACCTTCTCACTTTATTTATCAGGGGAAGATCGTTTCAAAGACCCACTGAGCTGGGAAATGGTGGGAAAAAACCTTTGCGCCATGTGCATCCAGGGAATTGTAATGTTTACCACTACAATCCTGATCCAGTATAAATTCTTCTGCAAACCAAGGTAGAAGTGGCTGTTTCATTCTGTTTACTACTACAATGGAATTGAATGTAACCCTCTAAAACACAGTCATGCTGCTGTGCTTGTCCTTTGTTTGGAACAGATGTCCTATTTATGTCTTATTTTCTTACAATAACAAAATGATTTGCCTCCTAGTCTGCTTTTTAAATCAGCGTGATACTACACATTCTCTTGACTTAAAACATGTGTTGCAAATGTGCCGCAATGTGCCCCTTCCCTTGGTGTTCCTAAAGTGATCTTTCTCAAGAAATGAATGCTACTTATAACAATTACAAGTTATTTCAATTATTTCAAACGTTAATAGCATCTGCGTTCCTCTCTTCCTGTCAGACTGATTTTGGGAAAGTCACGATCTGAGGAGGAAGAAGACATCGATGTCACCCGGGAACGCAAGCGTGTGTACGAAGGCAAAGCCAATGACGACCTTCTCAGGGTCTGTGACCTCACCAAGGTATGTCATTTTAGGTATAAAAAAAAAAAAACACCTCCTTGTTACTACCATTACTGGGATATTCTTTCCATCAAATAACTGCAGTAAACATTAAATATTAAGGGATCTAATATATATCTCATCCAAGGAAAGCAAAGCGTTGCGAGTGAATCTCGCATAATAAACTCTAATCTCACACTCATCTTGCACACCACGTGCACCAAATCTCTCTCTTCACACCATTCTCCCACATAAGACCAGATTCTATTTCAATATTTATATCGGCATGCACACACAAGAGCACAAAAGCAAGACAAAGAGAGTCTTCCCTTATGCCAACAGCAGCGTGAACTTTGTCCTCTGACCTCTTGCTCTTTTTTTGACCTCTGAACCTTTGACCGTCCCCAGCACTTTTGCACACACACTGTATTCTACTTCATGTTTTACAGTCGTAGGAAATCAGAATTTCACATAAGATCCGCAGCACAAATTCTTCAGCTCACATTTGCTGTTTTTAAGGTTTTATTTCTCTTTTTCATGTCTAACAACAACATAACAAAGAAAGACAGACACATGTCCAAGTAGCTTTTTTGATGACAGAGCTTCAGACAACTTTAAACACCGTTTTGATCATATTTAACTCATCTGAATAAGGTGATCAGCTTCATGCACTCGCAGCCAGCAAGACCATGAGACTCGGTTCAAATTACAAAATAACTTCACTATAACTTCTCGGGTAACAATTGGTGAAGGCAGCATACACCCTGCTCAGGTCACCAGTCCATCACAGGGCAAACACTCAAATTCAAGCAAATTTTTAAACATAAAGTAACATTGAATGGAGCTTTTGGGCTGTGAGAAGAAACTGGAGCACACGTTGAAAACATGCAAATTCCACACAGAAATCTCATTTTGAACACAGGGTATATTCCCTATGCTAAGCACTACACATCTGTGCAGACCCTTACAGCTGTGGGATATTTGAATTTCAAGTAAACTCCAAAGCACACATTCTATGGCTCACATTTTCTTTTTTTTTTAAACAGTTGTTGACTTTATTCTTAGTTTGCTTTTTCTTCAAACTTGATTTCAAAATGATTGATTTCACTAAGTTTGTTTGCTGTGAATGAGCTTGTGTGTGGGATAGTTAATAAAAAAAAAAAAAAAAAAAAACCTCAACATGCACCTGCATTACTCCCATCTGCAAGGCAAATTGAGGAGACAGGTTGGTAGCCTGCAGCTGTGCACATTCACAAACCTCGTAAATTGGCACAAGAGCTGAACAAGGTCCCATTTTCAGGTGGTATAAGTGCCCGAACACCTATGCAGCTCTGGCCCTCCCCTCGTCGTGATAGGTGAACTCAAGTGCACTGTAGCAGCCCGTGTTGCGACACCGCTGAGATTAACGCTTCATCCATCGGCAGATGTTCCCTCCCCGCGGGCAGCGTGGCAGCGGGAAGTGTCACCGCGGCAGCCTGCTTTGTTGCTCCGGAGCCGACAGCTGGACGATCTAACAGCCTTTTGCCGCTCACCACCGTTCTTCACTCTTTACTACCCCTGTCTCCTCAGTCTCACCTTACTTAATCTTTCACTCACAGCCATGTGCCACACTCACCAGGATAATTACTGAGCAAGTGCTACGTGAAACTGTTAGCTGTATAATGTATTTCAGATCATCTTGCCGGGTGAAAAGTTTTTCAGAGACGGCAGTAATGTTTACATCAGGCTCGACTTTTGCTCAGAGACTCTGAATTCAAGACATGATACTGAGCTGTTTGTACACTTGACTCCATACAATTATACCATACCCAATGCTACAATATAAAAGAATAGTGCTGAGAATTCCTCTTGATGATGACAGATACTTTTCGTCAGCAAGAACACTCAGAAAAAGTAACCTACCCTCCTTTCATAAGGAAAAGTGAGATGAGAGCCAATACAGAAATCCTGTCGACGATCGCAGCAGGAGGTAATTAAGCGTTTTAAATTGCGTGGTTATGGTTTGGAAAATGATGTTAATGTAGGTATAAAACATCTGATCTGAGGTGAATCAGTTATCTTGGATTTGGAAAAACTCAGACATAATGTATACATGCAGTTGGAGTTATGCATGTAAACCGAGTTATGATGACCTACTGATTTAGATATTCACTGCGAAGGTTGCCTCAATCATTTGCACCTGAGTTACCCGAGTCGTGTTGGCTATTCAGCACAGATGGGAAATTGACTTTAAACAGCTGATTGCAAAGAGTATCTTTTTTTTTTTTTTCATTTCAATTAATTTTTAATGCATTTCTGGCTCTAATCCATTCACCCATCCATCTTTTATGCCTCTTTTATCCAGACTAGGGTCATGAAGGCTGCAGTTTACTGCACCTGGTATTTTACTGAAAGGCAGGTTTCACCGTAGAGGTTCCTCGTTGATTGCCTAGCTAACAGAGTCAGTCTCACACACAGGTGAACCTTTAGCCAGTCCAAATTTGCCAGCTGACCTAAAAATTAAACTCCAAGATGGATTTGAGCTCCTCCTGCTGTCTTTCTCCATCGTAGGCTGAGAGTGTATTTTTAGTACAAACCCAACAATCTGCTCTAGTGCAAATATGTCTTTAACATTAGATTGATCTGAACTTGTTTTGCCACTGAAAGCAAAATCGCTGCATGCACTTTAATAGTTGAAAGTTTGTCTCAGAGATGAGACACAGTGGCTCATCTCTCACACACACACACACACACACAGACATGAAACAAAACAAAAAAACAGCAGTGCATTGGCAGAAGGCATCAGGATCCTTCCTTCCTGCAGTGCCCTCATTGACTCCCACCACAGCTGTGCCCCATCTATTTGGGGTGTAGATAGCAAATTGATCAATGAGCGCGTGGCTTTGGTGGCCATGCACCACAGGCTGGGGTCCTGTCATAAATCTAGGCATGCCTCTGAAGCGATCGACAGGCCATCAATCATGTGTCAAATTCCTGCTCCTCCCCTTCCTCTTCCTGCTCTAAGCGGGAGCGTTTTGCTAGGTGCCCCACCTGCTAGCTTCCACTTAGCTGCTGCATTAGCGTCGGCTCCGTAATCGATGGAGGCTGTAATGGAAGTGTGTCCGTCTGCGAGCGTTTTTCAGGCCCCGGGCTGTCAGTTTAACCTTCCAGTCAGTCACTAAGTTGACAAGGAAAGTTTTTTAAAGAACCTTGTGACAGCTGTTTGAATTGAGGAGACTGAGTGATAAGTGGCACCCTGGCATACTACGGGTATGCTGATGTGATGATGTGTACTCTGGGCTACATGCTCCACTGACAGACTTTTTTTTGTGAGCTTGTTACAGACAGGAAAGGTGTTCAAAAACGAGACTTTTTTCCAGTCTGATAAAATATATATATATATATATTTTAAATGAATTACTGTATTCCATTTCACACAAGCCAATCTGTATTGTTTGGTTTTTATCTCATCTATTATACCATTTTATATAATACATTCCCACTAAGGGACATCCTCACCGTGGTGTTTGCAATTACATGGGATTCACATGGAGTTGTTTCAATGTAGATCAGAACAGACATCAGATAAAAAAGCAAACAATCACTTTATTAAAACATTGCCTTTTAATTTCATTGCAAGTCAATGGCTTAGTATCAGTCCGACAAATGTGATGCAATACAGAGAAATTGAAATTCTAAAACATTAAATGTTGCAAATGTGATTTATTGGAAACTAGATCTTACTTTCAGAAGCCTCTATTGCCTATGCTTTGAAAATGAACAATATCATATGATATCATCATCCTATTCACATATAGGGAAGCCCTTATCACACAAGAACCATGAAAACTCACTGTTCACACCAAACATGGGTTTATTTTGTGAAAATACATTTTGCACGATTATTTATTAAACATTAAACATCCTGCATTCTCGAGGGGTATTCTACAAGTACTCAGAACATGCGGAGTCGTGGGATTGAAAGATACAAGCTCTTCTCACAGAATGGTGGACCCATGAGCTAACAAATAATGTTGGAAACCTCTGCCTTCGGGTACTTCAAGATAGCACCCAATGGTGCTATGAGTCATGTAATGGATGGACCCCACAACGGCGGGTCCTTAAATAAAGCACTGTGAGCGTTAACTTAACGCCCTGAAATATAGCATTCACATCCCAAAGCATGGCATTTTCCAACCTAAATCTATATTTAAAGCCTGCGCGAATGCCGCCATCTCATTTTCTCGACTGTCTCATCTGATGAGATGTCGGCCTGCTTATCGTGACGGCTGCAGCGGTGCTTGAGTCAGAGGGGAATTTTCCTTTAATTGCCTCCCTCCGTAGATGTATCTGCTGCTTTGATGTTGCGTTAGCACTGTAGACTACCACTAAAAGGTGGTGTATGTAATCCAGATTGATAAGTAGCAAGTACAGCTGCCAGATGGCATGGGAAGAGTGATGGATCTCTGCAACTCTTGCTTTTATCAAATGCTTTTGATGTGCCAACAGTGTAATAAATGTAATGTCATTGTCAGGCTTGAAGTTGCAATTCTAAATTTATATCTGCGTGGTTACCGTGAAAATACAGCTGACTCGTTCTATTGGAAGATGTTTTGTTTAGATCCAAGAACGTATACTTTTAATGTTGAGAAATGTGAGCTGTCACTTTTTTTCTTTTAATAAATGTTACAGTTTGTTACACTCAGATACAGATTCGTAAACACACACTATAAACCAAGAACAGTGTTTAAACTTTGAAAAACAGTCACTCTTTCATAACTCAAAAGGACACAGCGTCGTCCTTGGTTCTGAATGCTGAATGTGTCAACTGTCACACTCTCAACTGCAACAAAGACCTTGTCTTGTCTTTTCATGCAAGAGCAAGACAACACCGCTTTCAAATGTCTTTGAAAAGAAATCACAATACTACATTGACTTAGATCCAGAAACAATGCAATGAATACTTCATTTTTGTTGAACTCCTGGTCAGAAAAGTTACCGCTGTTTGGACATGAGTAAACTGTAGAAACCTTCAGTGATTGTGTGAAAATAATTCAATTCAGAGTTTAAAAGAAACTAAAAAAATAAACTTTTCATTGTTTTTGGTGCCACAGCAGCATCAACAGGATACTGATTCATGCACTCGTGTTTCAAGATAAAAAAAAGAATATTCTTAGATGAAAAATATATTTGTTACAAAATCTCAAACACAGTGCAAAAACAAAATTACAAATCGAGCTTAATCCATCCATCTAGCTCTGATAGCTTTTTTAAATGGAGGGTCACCAGACGTTGAGAAAGGATAAAGGCAGAATACATCCTGGACATGCCAGGAGACAATCACACACACTGACATTCACACTTACCAGTGATTTGGAGTCACATGTTTACCTCAAATGCATTTGTTTTTGGACTGTGAGGAAAAGTGGAGCACCTCTAGTGAAAGCCCAAACCTCCACAAAGGGACAATACAAACTCTGAACAGAAAGCTCCATAGCCAAAACTCAAACCTGAGTTTTTCTCACTGTGAGACCTTAAGTTATTTTGTAAAAGAAGTGGATGTGTTGTCTTTTCAAACTGTTAATACAAACTAAAGAAAGACATCTTTAATTGCTGTTTGCTGAACGTGTACAAGTGTGTGCTGACCAAAGAAGAATAGTGACAAAAGGCAAGATTTTCTGTTATATCTTTGTATGGGAGTAAGAATGTCAATTTAGAAAGTGTTCAAAATGTCATTCATTCTGTAATAAATGCATTTTTAGAGTTCTGGTAGGAGTTGGTTCAAGGCAAAGTAGCAAAAGTAGTTTGATTTTCTATCCGTAACAAAACAACTGTTTCTGATGTGATGTGCAGAGACTTTCGCATGGCTACATTTTCTTTTATCTACACAAACTGTGTTTAATGGAGTACTTTCAAGTATTCTTTATTTTTACTGAACAGAGAACAAAGTGTTTTTCATCAAGGTCATCACTTTATAGTGACACTGCTTAAAGCAGCTGTGCCTGAAGTCGGCGTCCATGCATAAAATATTGGTCAGCTTTTGAGAGTGTTGATGGTTATCGAAGGGACTGAAGAGACACTCAAAGTCGAGACGGAGTTCCTCATCAGTACTTTCATTGCAGATGCAAATACACAATGTTATGCCTTCGCCGACTACTCTCGGTGCAAGTAACTTTTTCAAGATGGATTCTCCCATCTGGCTCTTCCTAAATGTCGTTAACGATCTCTTCCTGTTAAAATGAGTTTCCTCTGCTATTTCTCTCTCTTCCTTTATATTCCCACCTGTTTCCTTCATCTCTCCTCTTCCCTGCTGCTCTGGTCTATCGCTTCATATATTCTCATGCCATCCCCCGTGCTATCTTTCTCACTGTCTGCTCCCCACCTCCTGCCTATTTCTCCCTCTCTTTCTGTCTGCCTGGTTGGTTGATTCATTTTATTGTCTGCTCCCTGCAGGTGTACTCTCGGAAGAGCACCCCTGCCGTGGACAGGCTATGTGTGGGCGTACCTGCTGCAGAGGTGAGCCAGATGCCGCTGAATCGCACAAGCATCCAGTCGGTTTGCTTTATGTCCACGTCAGAAGACCTTCACGCGTTTGCACATCGGACGAGCTTCGGAAATATCTTGTGTCGGTTTCGTCTAAAATGGAAATATGAGTGATAGGGCTGAAAAAGACACATTTTGAATATTGGTGATAATATTTACAAAATATTGATGTGTGAAAAGAGAAAGCAGTGAGTGCAAAGAACGTTCTGGCTGTCGTTTATGGCGTGCTGTTGAATTCAAATCTCAACGTTTGGCTCGCTGTTTCCTCGATCTGAGTTGAATCAAAATATCTTCCAAGCGCCGCATACAGAAGGCATTAGTACGAACAGTAATCCCCTTGCCAGGCTTATTTCATGCTATTATACAACTGCCAGGCATGTATGTGCTATAAAAACACAGACAGCAGCAGTAAGAGCATGCAGATCCTATAATGATTAGTTCTGCTTACCTGACAGTAAATAAACACAATATTCAAATGTAACAGCGCAAAGAAGTGAACTTTTGGGAAAAACGTAACTTGTCCAACTCATTGTGAGAGGGTAGATATACTAAACACAGCGAGGCGCACACACACACACACACACACACATACGGACACACACACACAGACACACTGTACTACTGGAAGCTCGATTTAAACATAATCTCAAATTCTGACAGGCATCCGTGCTCTGTGGGCTTTCTGCTCATATCCATCCGCCCCGCTTGTGTTTACTCAGAGCGCAATGTAAATGCCAGTGGAATATTGTGATTCACGGGGCTCTGCTGATCACACACTACATTTCCATGCATTATTTACATCGAGCTTAGCCTCCTCCTATGCATTCACTAGCACAGGTCACAAACAAGCAGGGATCAATGAATGACAGAAATCAAATATTTATGCCAGAGCCGGAGCGCTTGAAGGTAGGTCACGTGACTAGAGGGGGTTCGGCAGAGGCGACTTCCTGCCACGATGGCCTCTAGAGGGACGCAAAATCAGCAGCATCAGGAAGAAAATACAGAGGGAGGCGAGTGTTTGTTATAGCAATTTACAAAGGCGGGGAGGAATGCTTTTGGGACTGGTTGGGTTTTCACCGTATTTGTTCCCGTGTGCATGTCATGTTGATTTACTGGCTCTTGTTTTGTCTGTTCACAGACTATTTCAATTGTGTTATTTCGCTAAACATGTGCCATGACCATTATTCCACTTATGAACAGGAAATAAATATTGGAATACTCTATAGGTAGATTCTATTAAAGAGCTAAATGGACAGTATTTATTTCGATAATAGTAATTGGAAATGTCATGGCCAACGGGTTCTCTTCTGTCTGTTTTCCAATGAGGCTTGTATCTACAAAACGCTGTTTTCCTAACGGACCGCTCCTCATTGTCTCCACCAGTGCTTCGGTTTGCTGGGAATCAACGGGGCTGGGAAAACCACTACGTTCAAGATGCTGACAGGAGACATCCCAGTCTCCAGTGGAGAGGCCTTCCTAAATGGATACAGGTGGGGCGCTAAATCCCACTAGTGCTCCGAGTAACTCATCATAATTAGCCACCCAAGATGGCAGTTCAGATGGGGATCGGGCTGGAGTTGAGATTTTTTTTTCCTCCTGTAGTAGCTCACACCACTGCTCAGCTCCTCTGCTTTCTATTTTTCCCTTTCAGATACTTTCTGTCTTTGTTTTTCTTGTCCAGGTACTTTCACTCTCTCTCTCTCTCTCAAACATGCTGCCATCTCTGCCTCCTCTTTTTTTTTCTTCTTCTTGTCTCCTCACTGCTATAGTTTCAGAAATGCTGAAAACTCTTTTTTCTTTTTTTTTTACCTCTTGCAGAGCTTGCACATATCTCATTCCTTTTCACATCTTCGCCCTGTACCTCGCTGTGTTTTTTGTCTCAGCCTCAAAAATATCAGTCATAAGAAATCTTTGTACATGTCAGAGAAATACCTTGACACCACCGATACAAGACTCGGGCACACTAGAGAAAGAAGACTTGCTCTTCCTTATTTTTAGGAACAAACAACTGTGTTCCTCTACCTCGGCATGCATCTGTGAGTTGGCGCGTCGGAACATGGTTGAGTGTGAGCTGCGGTTGGTTGTGCGTCAGAGCGGCTGCTAAAAATGTTCATTTACGCTCCCGGTAATTGACTTTGTGTACAGAAAAAGAGAGAAAGAAAGCTGAAAAGAGAGGTTTTATATACGGCAGTGTTAATGTTGATTAATGTGGGTGAGGAACATCGTAAGAAAATCGTAGAGACCTTTAGGGGAAACAAAAACTGAAAAGACAGAGAAGACAGAAGCCGATCTGAGTACACCCACTCCTCTGTTTTCAGCTCATTATGCTTTCTGTGCATTGGCAGCAGTGATCATCAGAAGAGGAAAAGCACCATCTTCTAAATGAAACTTTTGCTCTCTTGACAATTCTCCCTCTTATCTGTGATTGTTGGCTCCCAAAGAATAGCTGCCCGTCCCAACCTTCAACATCTATTTGCTGCTTTATGTTCGTGTTGAATGCCAACTGCATGTAGTGGGTTATAAACCTTATTGGACGGGAGGGGGGTGGAATACAATATAAGTGGATTCCCTCTGTTATGACTGAAAAGGATGATATATTAAAGTTGTATACAGCTTTCATTGTACACAAAAAGAGCAAAGGCTAAATATGAAATGGCAACTTCGTGTTACTTGAATACAGAGAGCAAGTGGTCTATAAAAAATTCAAAGGCATTTCTTCTCCATTATCTGAACAGCTCATGATGTAACACATGCAAAAATCTGTAAGTGTGTTCATATCAGGGGTTTGAAACACATTTTAGTTCAGGCGCTACGCACAGCCCAATTCCTTCAGTAAAATACTGCCATAAAAAATAAATTGTTATATATGGTGTTTCTTCAACCAGCTTATCTTATCTGTATCTTTAAATCACTTTTAACTCTTTCCTGATGGCATCCTGAACTTTTAACTATCTTTAAGCTGACCATCCCTCCTGGAATAGCATTTTTAAGCATGTTAAATAGCATGTTACTTGCATGTATTATTATTATTGAAGATTGCATATGTGCATTCATAATTGCTGACAGTTTGCTTCCCTCAACACAGTATTTGCTGGTTATTAAGAATTGAGTATCTGTAAAGATAGCTGCTTTGTAAGACAGCATAGCTTTCTCTTCTCCTTTTTGAATGCATGTGTGTTTGGTTGTTTGTTCTTTGCTACCAAGAGAGAGGGTTTTGGGGACACTTACTTGTGACTACAAGTGCAGAATGTTAAATGAACCCTCCCTGCTGCTCTATATTAGTTTGGAGGGATTTCAAAAAGAAGTAGAGCCTTGACTGGGTCAGTTCTGATGTTTTTTATTGCTTATTAGTGAGTTTTTGTGAATATTTGATGACTCTTTCTGAGTTGGACTCAATGAAGACCTGAATAAATTGTACACACGACCTTTTGATATTTTTCATTGTACATTAGACATGGTATCCTTGATCTTAGAAAAATCAAATGTTGTGGCTCTTTGGTCTTTTATCTGAAACATTAAAGCCACCACTTATTAACTTCCGTGTCTTTTCCAGCATCCGGACTGAAATGAGAGACGTTCATCAGAACTTGGGTTACTGTCCCCAGTTTGATGCCATCAATGATCTGTTGACTGGACGAGAGCATCTGGAGTTTTACGCCCGACTACGAGGGGTACCAGAAAATGAAGTCGCCATGGTAACGCATCACGTTCTTTGTGAATTTAACCCGAGTTAAGTCACTGTTTCACTCATGGCTGATGGTGTGAAACGCTACATCACAAACACGGCCAATAGCGGATGTGGAGTAGCTATAAAACGGTTACAAAGCACTCAAACAGCCTTCTACTCCACAGATTTGTTTCTTCTCTTTATGCCTTTTGTTTTCCCAATCAAATTACATTTCAGCCAGAATGCATGTAGTGCAAACTGAAGTGCATGTCGAAGTGATAGATAACCTCAATGGGAGAAGCCGTACATAATGAGAAATGGCCGGTGGAATAAAAAGAAGCTGCTGTGGGTTATGGCTCTACATTATTCACCAGGCGCAGTGGTGTGGCCCGCCCTAGGCGGCCTCCCTGCTCTCCTCCCGCACTGCCCTCTTTTGCCACAGAGAGATCAAAAGAGGAGGAGGCTGGCGGTGACCATGGGCCTCAGACCCTGTGCCAGGCCTTTGATGTCTTTAGCTGCAGTGCAACGGGACCCAATTCTGTGCTGCTCGCAGAACTCTTAATTTCACTGTGGCCCATTGTGATATGGCTTCTTTAGGTGGCCAATTCCTTTTCAGACTGAGCTTTTGTTGCCTCATTTGCATAAGCAGTAAACAAATTCATCCACATGCTCAAGAAAATATGATGTTGG
>OMNM01022457.1:6615-18661 GCA_900302745.1 Parablennius parvicornis | reverse complement strand
TTTTTTTTTGTGTTTTTTTTTTTTTTTTATATATTTTTTTTATATATATGTGTATATGTGTATGTATGTATATGTGTATGTATATATATGTGTATGTATGTATGTATATGTGTATATATATATGTATGTATGTATATGTGTATGTATGTATGTATATGTGTATATATATATGTATGTATGTATATGTGTATATATTGTATGTATGTATGTGTATATGTATATATATATGTATGTATGTATGTATATGTATATATATGTATGTATGTATATGTATATATATATATATATGTATGTATGTATGTGTGTATATATATATATATATATGTATATGTGTGTGTGTATGTATGTATACAACAAAATGTAGTAAACAAACATAAATAAATATATATAAAATAAATAATAAATATTCATTCATTGATTTAATGATTGATGTGGATGTATTTGTAAAACACACACGGACATTAGAGATTGGTTTTTTATTTTTGAAGATTAAGAATTCACCAATGGATGCCTTTGACAATTGAATTGATCTAATTTGTTATGCACATTTACCACAGGAAACCTTGTCGTAAATGTTGAACAAAAATCCAACTTTTCTGTGAATGCTGTCCAATGAACCTACAAAGAAAAGTGTTTTATGGAGTGATGGAAACATTACAACACGAGACTAGAATCTGTGTGAAATGCAACAAAAGAAAGAGTGGAGCTCAGGCACAGCGTTTCCATCAAATGCACCATTTGGCTCCATTTTTTCCATTTTAGTTGTTGCTGTGTTGAGACATTTCAAGACATGCTGTTTATAGTTTGTTCTTTTTCCAAACCAGCACCCTTTTTTTTCTTTTATTGCACCACACTGATTCCCCTACCCAAGTTTTTTTTCCCTTCATACATCTCATTCAAGTTTTTCCACTTCTGAAATTCAATCAAAGTGCTTGAAAACTCTTCTAACTTAATTTATCTCTGTTTTTTTGTTTGTTTTTTTAACGGAAGCTAAAAGAAACTTTATTGCTGTTTTGTTGGTAATATTTTTATTGTCATTACAGATAATGGTGTTAAAGTTTAGGGTAAAAAAAGGTTTAGGGATTAATATGCTCAAATATGGAGGGTTTTTTTTATGTTTGTTTTTTTTTAAACAGTATCGAAAATATACTTTCATTTGAAAGCTTCTAGATTACATTTATTTACTTTTGGAGTTGCATGTCCCTGTTGATTCATCACACATGTTTTGTGTGTCCAGGCTCCCCCTTTCTGGCCAGTGAAGATCGTGTTTTGGGCGGAGTAATTGTCTTGCGGTGCTGCAGATGTGTCGAAGCTCAGCCATCTCAAAGTATTCAGGGTATTCTGGGTAAGACAACTTCCTGTGTGATCATTCTCAATGCCACAGACGATGGTCAGCAAGGACTTGGCTGTGAATATGTATCAATCTGTCGTTTAATAGATGAGAGAAGGAGGCGCAGTGGCTTTCCTTGCAGGTGGTCTGTGTTTTAACTCGCACAATCAGGATCTGGTTTCACACCCTTCATCTCCGATTCAAACAGAGACCTCCCACTGTGGAATCAACCACTAATCTTCAGACAAGCGGAGGCTTTCTGAATGCGGCCCTGTTGGGCTGATTGTATTGATGGATCTGGTTTCTCTACCTGGTTCCTTCGCTTTGCACAGCTCCTGTCGTGGAATTCGACAGAGTCTGAGTTTCTCTAAAAATGTATCCCACATGTCTTTACAGCTGACTTCACTCTCTGTGCTCTTTTGCCCCGTTTGGTTTTACATGCCTAGGCATTGAGCACAAATTTAAACTGCTCATGAATCGGTGTATATATTCCACATTATGTCAGCTTGTATAGTAAAATGTTTCCATGTGATAGTGACTTGTTGATATACGAGCCCAGTTTGATGCGGTTTATGAACTGGGCTGCTATGTTATTGGAATTGGGTTTTCCCAATTCAGCTTTGCTCTGTACTTGTCACTGCTGCAAGGCATATATTTTCACGATCATGGGCTTGCTCACAGTTTATTAGTTCATGACTCACCTGCAAAAATTCCTCTATAGTAGCACAATGGTGATGATGGATAGAGCAATGACTATTTACTGGATTTGTCTATTTCCCACAACACTTCTTTACATCCTGAAGTCTATAAATGTGTATGCTCGCTGTAAATAACTTTCTGTGTTGTTAACATCTTTATGTGGGTTTATTCACAGTGGAGTTTTTATGGAGTCACACCACAGAGAGCATGTGCGTGGGCTACATGTCGGCTCAAGATAGTAAAGCTAAGGTGAGTTTCTGAACTCACTTCCTCTTTGCTTATTTTTATTTTTTCTCTAGATGCATGAGCTGATGGATGATGTCACCAACAGATAAAGTAACAGTAACAGATGAATTATCTGATTTTAGCCAGTTTACGTTGCTCCTCAACATGATGTAGTCTTGATTTGTTTGCCTCATGTTTCTCTGTCACTCTGTATGAGGATATGAAGAGAAGGGACTGTTATTCAAGTCTGGTTCAGATTTCAAAGTGTTTGCAGTTTGTACCCCCACCCCACCTCTCTCGCTCTGTCTCTCTCTCATCGTGTCACTCTCTCATCGCCCCCCTCTCTGGCCACTACCTGGTCTCAAAGTAGCATAAAGTTTACTGAAAGTCATGCACCACTGGGGATATCGGTATCAATCTGCATATTTGTCAGATGTGAGCACGCAGACACAACTGTGAGCGTAACACAGTGAACTGTGTTACTTTAACTGTTTTTCTTTTTTTATGGTTGCATTACATGTGTATAACTAGATGTTTGGTGAAACGGGGTCAATTTATTTACCTAGTTGCATCACTGTGGGGATGCAATATAATTTGACAATACAATGCACACTGCAATTTTATTGGGACATCAGTGTGATATTTAAATAAAACTCATATATCTATACATTTTGTATGGTGAGTAAGAAAGTGTGTTATTAACTTAATAACAAAAGAATATCGATTATGAAGACCAATAATAAGAGTGTACTGAGAATAATGATGCATGTAGGAGTAACTGGGACTTGGAAAAGGTTTGACTTTCTGTTTGTAAAAAAATCCATTGAAACACTGCTACTGGTAACTTCCCATTTGGAAAGTCTGAGGTTTGAGGGAACTCTATAAAGCATGTCTGAAAATACTAAACATTGCAACAGTTTTAGTGAGACTCATAGTCTTGCTCTGTGTACAAAAATGTTAATTTCACCCTACTTCTGCTCACCTTCAGAGGCGGAAAGTATAACACCCTTGTTGTTTCAGTGAAATAGACTTCATAGCAATGGTTATCACGGTTTTACACAGGTAAACTATGTAAAACAAAATGACAGCTGCATGGCACATGTTCATAAATATGGGTTAACAATGTATTGTACTTCCTTTGCTTCATTACATTTCTCTATTGGTTAACATATGTGATAACAAGCTTGTTTGTCTAAAGTGGCACTCCTTTAATGTTTTTCATAGTTCCAGCACATGCAGGCTAAAAGTAAAACTAACCCACAGAAATATCTTAGATGCGAGTATCACAGAGTCACTAGAGTACCAATAAAATTTATTGTGGTGAACTAGTCACCCAACATAATTTTATTAAACTATGCATGCACAGTGAATGTGCTCAGCGAGTAAGGATCCAAGAATATCATCTGTCAGTAGTGGTTTTGTGGACGTCTCAAGGGATGGTATCCACTTCCTCTTGAGGGGCAGTTGGTGACACAGTGATATTGGAGAGAGCAGCCAAGAGCGCAGCTGCACCACCAAACCCCACGCTGCTCCAGCGGAGATTGAGTAGCTAGTTGTAGCACTGACACACCGAAGCTCTGATGTGCCCCTGCCTTGCCATCTGTGCACCCGCGCAGCTGGCTGCTGTGTCCTTCATGCCATCAGACTGGATGCTAAGCAACTCATTCATCTCCAGCTGGCCTCTGCTCACTTTACATGTCTTGTTCATTGAAGGATTCCTCAGCGCACATTTGTGGTGCTGTTCAGAAAGCTAGAGATGGAAACTTAAAACACAACGAAGCTTCAGTAATGTCTGCTGTCCGTGTGTGATAGAGGCGAAGGATGTGGCTTTTGTATGTCGACAGCTTTTACGTTACAAGGAATTTACTTGTAGCATGTTTAAATGGACTTTACATAATCTGTCACTTTCATCAATTTGCTCACACGATCACATAAACTCGCTCAAACGATGATGGCTGCCGTGTGATGTGCTTGCACTCCATTTTTTAACACTTTTGGGGGTTTTCTCAAGAGCACAGAGGTTAAAATGGTGGATGGTACTGCCAGCTTTGGGATTGGAAGACAGCTCACTATGTCAACTGAGGCAGTCTTCCTCAATGTGTGGGTCATTTGTCGTATTGAAGAAATTGGGAAAGTTCGGCAAGGAAACTTTTGTCTTGCAAATTATTTGTCTTTGTCTTTGCCTTTGACTTTGAATGAAGCATTCAAGGGGAAACTTTCTTGACTGTTAAGTCAGAAATCCTCGCTAATGAAAACGTGACAAGGACTCGTGGTGTACTTTATCGATCGTTTGACCATTCCTTCCAGATTTGAGCATGTGCAAATACTGCTGTGCAGTCAGTGGGCGGCAGAGATTACAAAGCATATTGAGCCAGAGGCATCTACAGCCTCAGCTGCTATTCTACAGACATTCCTCCCATTCCTATTAGCTCGGGCATTTCTTACCAGCCAGAGTCCATCTCCCACTGCTTCTCAGTGATAAGAACATGAAAGGGCAGCTACACAGTAGCTGGAGTATTTAGGACAGAGGTCAGTCTGGATTTCTGTTCTAGCTGCTCTGCTCTTTTTTATAAATTGTGTGCATACATGTATTTGATGGACCAACATGAAAGACATTGAAGCTGTAGCCAAGTCAGAGATGTTGGATTTGATGCACAATGTTGGGTAAGCTAACGCATTTTATTCTCCTCAGTCAGCTGTCGTTTCTGAGGAAAGTTTAGTTTTGTGTCCTAATCCTTTTGACATTAAACTGTAAAATAGCAGCTGGGTTGTGGAGAGAGAGAGAGAGAGAGAGAGAGAGAGAGAGAGAGAGAGAGAGAGAGAGCATCTGGTTTTACTCATGCACTCACCTGTGTTTGCACTGGACAGACATCAAAACATCAAGCTATGTTTTACAGAGCTACACAAAGCTGCATGGACAAGGCAGTGGCGGCACTTCTGAAACAGTTAGACTATTGTTTTATGATTGTCGTGATTGGACAGATGAAAGAGCAATGGAGGCTCCAAAACACCACCGCCATGGCTCAGTTTCCTACTCCTGGACATCATTACCACTATAAAGATTTTTTTCCTCCTCAAATTGCATAAGGCTTGAGAAAATCACATGGCATACAGCGCAGGCCTCCTGGTTATTGTCTGCTTTGTATATCAAATGACAAATGTCTTTTATTACGTTACACACTGTTTTTATTATCCGTTTTGCAAAAAAGAATAAATGGCATGTTTGTTCAGATTTTATTTTGCAAGAAAAGAATGCGAAAACCACAACACAAACACAACAGCCTAGTCATGGAACTAAATTTATCCTTGGGTCGACAGGGTGGTGTTAATGTGCAGCTTCTCGTGCTCCTAAACACATTCATATCAGCAAAGAATGTTGTTTTTCTCCCACAGATACAATGGATCTGTGTCTTTCATGGTATATTTTGACTCGGTTGTAGTCCTGTCATGTGGTTACTTCAGTCAGAGGCTAACAGGCTGACAACAGGCTCACTGTGGCTTTGCATGTCTTTATTTTGTCCTTGTATTTCGCTCAGCCATCACATAACTTGAAATTATATTTGCTTTTTTTTTTTTCACTGAATTTGTCATTTGTATGTGCTGTTTGGGCTGTTTCTGTAAACATGGACTTAAGCGACGTATTGGAGATAAGCGACGTATTGAAAACTACATGGATCTCAGATTATATGTGCGTATCTATATGTGTGAAGCTGCTTACATCCAGGCAGGCATGCTATTACAAAAATGACTATAAATCACTTGTGAATTGCTGACATTCTTAGCAGAGTTTGAAGTGACGATTATAATATGTAGTCATTATCACCCACTGAAATCTTTAAAAATGGTTATTAAATAAACTGTATGCTCACTGAGACTTAAGAAACCCCAACCCAGGTACAGTCTAAGTGTTTAGCATAGCTCAGTAGTATCCTGCTAATAGAAGATAATCACAAAGATACTTCATATTATGCAAATTTCCGTTGCTTCTAATTCACAGTCAAACTAAATAGATGATTGTTTTGCAGTGACTCTTCTTAGCCGACCTTTGCTGCTGAAACGTAACATCAAAAATGAGTAATTTAACCCAGCCTCGAGCTGAACTGTGTGGAGGAGGTGACCGTACAGAACAAAAACTTGATCCAAATTGAGAGCAGGCTGAATTTTCTCATTTTTTCAACATTTATTCTTCTGCATTATTTGACACTTGTGCCACGTCTAATATGAACAGCAACCTGTTTTTGACAAAACTGAAAGAAAACACAACATACTGTACTGTATCTCCGTTGAGTATCTCTTAAAACTGTCTACAGACTACTACAGACCTAAAAATTACATTTGAACTTTTAATTTTCATGATTTATTACTTTTAGGGTATGTATATACAGTATATCTGTTGATGGATTTCATTGCCTGAAGAACTACTAGTCCTCACCACCCTGTCCCTGTAACCTGCTGTTATGCACCAGCCCCATAGCGTGTGATGCTCTTAGCACTGTGGTGGTGTAATTGCATACTCGTAGGGTTTAGTCGCCTTTGACTCTTCCTGCTTACTCACTCATGCCGTCCGTGCTGTCAGCCTAAAACTAAATTAAGGCCTCAACATATGGCACAAGGCTGAATGGAGGAGCTAGACTTGGGGACTGCGTATTATGCGACATCGTACAGCTCGCTGGAAATCAGACCGAGGAAGTGTATTTTCAGCTGCATTATTATGGCGGGAGGGACTTAAAACGACATTGCTGAGCTCTTTCCCTCTGGCATGCGAACTTCTAAAGGAGAAAACATTCAGCATGTCACCATTAGTTGATTGTGACTCAGCTATGGACCTTCTCTCCGAACAGTTTCACCAAGGCCTTTCCTTAACCTCATCCTCTGAAGATGAAGGGAAGAGGATGAACCCAGAAATGTGCACTGCAGGCGTAATAGCCTCTCAGAGTGTTGCCATGTGTGCATGGCCTTGTCTGGCTGTTGTCCCACTGTAGTGACAGTTGCCCTCAGGGTCTTAAGGATCTGCAAAAAAAAAAAAAAAAGACCAGAAGACTCTCGATCCTGGTGGAGTGATGTCAAGTCAATTCAGTGGTCTGTAAATAAGTGGCTGTGCCTCCTCCTCAAACGCCAGTGTTACCCTCTGAGGAGAGAGCAAACGAGGGGAAGGAGAATGACAGCCATTATTGGCACATGTAGGGTCCGTCACCTTTGATCTGGCGGTGGAAGTATCACTCCCGTCTTCACAGCTGTGTTTGTCCCCCCCCCCCTTCCGTCTCTCTGTCTCTGCTCAACACACTGGCAGCTTGTTCTCTTTCTCCATTCACGCTGGCTCTCTTCAAATACTGACTTAGCTGCTCAGGATTTGAGAGGTGCAGGATCACGATGCAAACAGCAGCGGTGCTCTCATTTCCTCAAACTACATTGCATTTACATCCTTTGCACACGTGTAATCAAGCCTTTCTTGACAACATATCTATTTACAAACCCTGCATTTA
Organism: Parablennius parvicornis; assembly: GCA_900302745.1. Taxonomy (NCBI): domain Eukaryota; kingdom Metazoa; phylum Chordata; class Actinopteri; order Blenniiformes; family Blenniidae; genus Parablennius; species Parablennius parvicornis. Next base: position 10,924 of record OMNM01022457.1, on the reverse strand, counting down.
AAAACATAAATTGTGGTTGTGGGTTTGTGCTGCCCCCATAACACCAAGGAGCTGTGTACTCTCAGGCAGAACAGATTCACGGGGGAGCCCAAACCACCTTGGACATAATAGAAATCTACAGGAGGGTTGCTGGGGTGAACAGGGGTCTGTTATGGGGCTGTGTGTTGGTTCATGAACTCTGCACTTAGTCCATGAACTCAACGGACTAAATCATTAACAGCAGGCTTTGTAGTTTCACCACCAGATGACTTCCAGCAGTAACTGGTCTCAAAAGATTTTTCTATCGAACTTATTTGTACGGCGACACTGAAAAAATTAATTACCTTCAAATTTGTCACAAAAACAACAACAAACAAATTGACTTGAGTGTCTTTTCGCACAGCATTGATAATACGCCCTTATAACCAGGGAGCAACTCAATGTTGGCGAAGTGATCCTTCTGAGGTTTATCATTTATGAATTAGGATGTTTTTATTTAATTTCTTTTCTTCTTTTTTTTTTAACAATTATCCTTTCATTTTAACCCCATCGATGCACTTTTTAATTTTTTTTTTTTTTTTAACAAATCATACCTAGTTTATAACTGACAGTTTTATCCATCAAGCACGGTTTGAAAATACATTGAAATAAATGTACTCAACAACTCCTCTTGTATGCACATTTCATTCATATTGTTTCCTCCATTACTGCTTGCAAGGAAAACAACAAAATTATTAAAATGTAATAATGATTTGCACATTCATATTTTAATATTTGTTACATAGTACAGAAATGCACTGCTGATAGCTGTGTTCATGTTCATATTTTTGTAATTGTGTCTCTTTTCGCTGCCCGCAGACACACATATCCAGATTACCACCGGGGACTGTTCCTGGACAGTCTCTGGCCATCGAGGGAGGGGTGTGTCGGTTGATGGCTGTTGTGGAGTGAACACCATTCTCCCTCCTTCTGGACTCCTTCAGCACACACACACACATACACACACACACGCGCGCGCATACACACACACCCCCCCTCAGAGCCTTTGTGATGCCAGAAGTAATAAGCTGTGGCTGTTTTAACAGGTGTCCAGGAAGGAGGGAGGAGTGTGAGCTTCTACTTAGTGCACTTACAGGACTTCCTGTTGCCACTGTCTGCCTCCAGCATGTACACTATGCCCCTCTTAAATACCCCCTCCGGTGTCACTTTGACTACACTTGATGCACCATTGCCTTGATGTTTTTTTGTGAGTGTGTGTTTTAGTCTCCTAATTACAAGCGGCATGATTTTTTTTGTATATGAGCTATGATTTAAGAAAACAGGGTGGATAGTTTTGTTTTATATATTACTGAACAGATTGAACTGTTTTCAAACTTAATTGAATTTCAAATGTGAGGCCATTATTTACTCTTTAATTCCTTTCCCATCCTAGTTTAATTCCTTTCCCATCAATATATGAAATTGCACCTTGTGGAAAGCCTCCCTATCAATTATTTTGTTCTGAGTGAAGAATTTGTAGCTGTGAAATTTAAACAGTGATGGGACGCAACGTTTCAGTGGCAATGGGTGCAGACTGACTTCCACATACACAATGCTATTAACTCTTCCTCCTGCACACTGTACATTGTAGCATATTGTGCATCGTAAGTTCATGATGAGTTTTTATATTCACACCATAGAATGCTTTGCTTTTTGTTTTTGAAATGTGATCACATATCTCCTGCATGTAAACAAATAAGCTGGAAGCCACTTTCTTTTTCTCTTCCAGAGTGAAGCTGATACATATATAGTGCTCAGGTAGCAGCATTCAGCCCAACCACCAAACAGGACTGTTAGTCATGTAAATCAAATCATAGTTTATATTTGTACAGTCCCATTCACAGAGACTTGTATTTTCTTGTTAAAAAAACCCCAACAGTATACAGCTAAAGACTTAACGTATGCATCGAGCCCATGAAATGGTGCTTCTGATAATTGTACTTGAAAAGACAAAAGTCTGATTTGAGACTTTTGTTGCGATGATCAATTTCTCAAGATCTTGCTTTTTCACTTACTTAGTAGGAATCGCAGTCCCAACAGTGACCATAGAAAGCTTTTTTTTTATTGTTTACTTGAAAATACAGCTAATATAAAATCGTATAAGCTATGAAAATCCTATGTGCACCGCTCTTTACTGTGCTTGAAAAGCAAATTAAAATCTATGTTGCTACATCTCTGTCTGCCTTTTGTTGTATTCTTCCAATTGTTACGAGCGAAAAAGGACTTTTATTTCTATTTAGAGAGCAAGTTCGTGTAAACCTAAACTGACAGAATAAATAAAATTTGAAGTGTGGACTGCCAAAAATGTATAGTCTAGGAATAAATTACATGCTGGACAGTAACTGGAATGGAAAAAAAAAAAGAATTCAACAGGAGGAGAAGAAATGACACGAGAGGGGAAATCGTGAAGTCTGTGTTTGTAGAGGAATCAAAATTATCGCGCGTTCTGCAAAATGCTTTGTTATTCTAAGTTGTGTTGGTGTGATTCCTTCTAAATAAACACCCACAGACTCTGATTAGAGAGGCAAGTTATTTATATCGGTTGTATTGGGGCTGTCCAGTTGCTGGCTCTGGATGGCGGCCACTACACTGTCTGAGTGGAATGTGCAATAGAGCTGTTCACGAAGATAAATATATTCAGCATTTGAAGAGAGAAAATGCCTTGCTGTCAGTGCGCCGTGCCTAGCTGTTGGATAGAAGAGCATTGATTATATCCAGCCGCTTTGCCTCTCAGGTGTAACATGTCACAGTGGTTCGACATCGGTGGCTGAGCAGAGTTTGACAGGTCAGGAGGAGCATCGTGGGGTTGGTTGGCGAGATGTCTGTTTTGGTCCACACCTACATGACCCCCGGTGTGAGGGTTCATCCAAGGGAGAGAGCAAAAACAAGCATGCTACCTTGACTCTCACCCACATGCTCACTATTCTCCATTAGACTGATTTGTGTTATTATAGAGCACCTTTATATCATCAGAGCGAACTGGGTTGCTTGGATACTCTCCTCTTCAAACATTGTCCCTCTCTGTCCTGGATCCCTTCTGCTTTGAAAAAGGATCCTTGGTCTTTAAAAAAAAAAAATGTGGATAAGATCCTGAGCCATTCAAGGTGTATCCAATGCCTCGGCCTCAGCAAGGGTCTTAAACGCAAAACAGACGGTGGAGCAAATAAAGATCAAAGGCAGCAGCCTTGCCTGTCTGGCCCGCTATCCTTACATGCCAATCGGTGCTGTCACAGTGAGTCACGGCCATGCAGCTCCTGTGCCGCCCCCCCCCCCCCCCCCCCAACTCCCTGGCCACCGCTGCCGCCAGTTGCACCATCCTTAAACATCAACACATTCGCACACGGTGGGGTTCGGACTGGGCACTGCGGAGAGCTCAGGTTTTCAGGCTGAGAAAGGATTCAGCCTTGTTACAGATGGTCTCTTTTTATAAACCTCCTAGGATTTCTTTCTTATGCTTTGCAATTGTTTGTGGCCCAGATTTAAATTCCCATACCATGTTAACAAAGAAGTTAACACACATTGTGGTATACTGGATTATAAAGTTCTGCAACACTGCATGTTCGTGCAGTAACTCACATGTCAGTGATTACTATGAAACTTGTGAGGCACTTAAAACTACTGACATGACAGTGAACATATTTGTTGCTTTTTCACACATGAAACTATTTTAGAGTTTTTGTTTTTGTCCACCTCAGTGCACATTTGCATTACAACTGCAGCACCTGTTACGGTTACGGTCTCACTAAACTATTCATTGGAGGAGTGTCAATCCTAATCTGACTCTGTCCTCCTTACAGCAAGATGAAATATGTCCTATGGTTACTAGCATCAGCCTTACCATCCCAGAGTAATAGAATCATGTCAAGCAGACGAGGTCATATATCGTGGAAGGTGTTTTTCTTTCTTTCAAAGAGCCTCGTGCCAAACTGATGTAAAGTAAAAGCAAAAAAAAGGATACTTTTCAGCCTCACTCTTTTTACTATAAATGCCTTTTAACTTTACCTAGTGACTGTAAGCAAGTACTATTTTTAAGCACCTGGCACAATGCCGTGTGTATATCAATCTTAGTTTTATATCTCTCAACCATGAATGATTGTGGGCAGGTGCCTCTAATGAAATACTCTTCTCTGCATGATCTGGTGGTATTTGACATTGTTTTGTTGTCACTCTGCTGTAGCTGCAGTCTGCAGCAGCACCTCAGCGAAGTCTTGAGGTTGAGGGAAGGTGCTGTGCCCACTCATATGTCCCATGTCTACTTGACCTGTTTTTTCAGCTGTATAACCCCACTCCC
>OMNM01022455.1:5600-27270 GCA_900302745.1 Parablennius parvicornis | reverse complement strand
AAGTTTTCCATCCATCCTGCATTGAGAATAAAACAAAGCATTTTCTCACACGGAGACAAAATGGAGTTGGCCGGCAGACAGATTTCACACTGAGAAGTGTGTGGGTACACACACACACACACAGACACACACACACACACACACACACCCACTAAAATTAGCTGCTTCGTTTGAAAGTAGCTTTGAGATACAACCAGCAGAAACAAATCAAGCTAAATAAATGTGATTCCAACCCGAATAGAGATTGCTTTTTGCTGTGATCTTTCTCAAGATGAAGGTCTGTCAGAGATGTATTTATATTTAGCCACTAGATTAAGTCAGCTATGAATGTGTATTTTTAGCCAGCTTTCAAAAACTGAAACACTGGCTGTTTGTGTTGATCGGCCCTTTTCGGGCCACAACTGGCAGCAGGGTAACAGCGCTGCTGCTCTGGCACAGAGGTCACCCTCCCCAACATGCTGTAGATGATGTATATATGTCTTACTCATTTGCTCCCCACCACCACCACCACCAGCCGCACTCCTCTCTGGCTTGCTTGTCTTGTACATCCCTTTGTCCTCCCACACTTTTCTCACAGCCTTCTTTTGTAGGCGGATATTTCCTCTCGCTTGAATGCAGACAGCAAACGGTCATTCGCAATGAAATTGACGGATTGCCATTTGAAAAGCTTAGAGTAACACGGCAAAGTACAAACATATCTGAAGTAGGTCAGCAAGGCATCGGAACACCTTTTATCTCGAGAACAGCCTCAGTACATCTTTCAGAGCTATTCTGCAAGTTCATCAAAATTCATTGGAGGAATGAACGTCGTTATCAACAAAAATGATTCTTTATTTAAGATCTGATTGGTAGCGTGTGACACACTGACCCAAAGTTTCATGAAGTTGTCCAGTTAAAATTAGATTTGGTGACTTCAAAGACTGTGTTATATTACACCAATTACTTTTATCAAACTATTGACTGATCCTCTGTGCCCTGGGAATGGGGACATGGACGTCATTGAAAAAAACAAAACAAAAAAAAAACTCCCATTATTACTCAGAACAACCTTGTATTGATTTCCATTGACCCTTCCTTCTGCTGACAAGTGAAGCAGAAATCATGGCAGTAACTAATGCATTGATCAGACATTCAGGCCTTAATCATTCACTCTGTCTAATTTTAGTTAAACTGTTGCTATCACATTGACACTATTGACCACATTAGAAAAAAAAATTATTTCCCTATCAGCCCTAAAACATAATAGTTATCAGATGTCAACCACAACCCTGTTCACTAAAGTCTTGCTGTGGTTGTTCAGCAGGCTCCTGCCGTGTGTCTCCCAAACATTGAACTTTTCTCCAAAGTCACCTAGATCTCTCCTTGGTGTTAATTGACAGAAACTAAAAAACAAAGTTAATTGGGTGTGCCTTACATTTTTACCGCTGCTACGAGGCTTGATTTAATGTCCATTTCATAATTCTGTCTTGACATTCAAATATCTGGAATCATGTATACTCAGTGACTTCAGAGAGTCTTATTCCGGTTGCAATGTATGTGGTCAGTCTTAGCCGGCCACATAAACAGAGTGAAAACATTCCTTCCCTGTGATGTTCTCAATAGCAACATGGTGAGGCGATTACCGAATGCAGTTGATATTTTTGTTGCATGAAAGCAATTTAATGTTGCACTGTTAATTCTGTGTTTCTCGCACTTGCCACTAAGTAATTAGCAGTTCAAATAAGGACAAAGCTGCGAAATGACACATGTGTAGGGTAACCAGTGCCTCAATTGACTGAACATTTTGAATAAACAACTTGCGTATCACAAGATATTCAACATAAACCCTCAGTGCTTTCTTAAGGAGGTACAAGTGTGTAAGAGCTTCTTCAGCTGCTTTGTGCTTATTCCTGCTCATACTAGTCATGTGGCTCAGATGAGCCATGTTAATTACTCCCAGTACTTCTTGACTTGACATGGAATATGTGCAGCCAGTGTCATTCACTTACTGCTTTTGCCCTCATTTTTCCTCACTTCAGTTTGTGACTTTTTACTACAGGTATTTTTATGCGAGCCGATCACAATATATTATAACAGTTTCTTATATTTCAGGGATTGATAAACCAGGACAGAACTGTTAAAAGTTCACTCGATGTGTCTTTGGGGAGAGTCGCCATGCAAATTATAACGCAAAACCTCATTTTGACTGGAATTCTTGCTCAACACACAAACGGACTGTCAGGAGGATAGAAGCTGGCTTAAGATTGAAAAGTCTGTTTTTGTACACTTCTGTGTTAAAATAATACCCCAGCCAAAAAGGTGTCGCCATCAACCACTTTAGAGAGAGGAAAGGATTTAAAAGGACTCCTTTGTTTAAGGTGCAAACTTTGCTCGTGAAAAGACAAATACAGCCTCTGATGTTTGCAACTTGTCAGGTCATACAGCGTTTGATTAGACGAAAGAAAACGTATATTAGTGCTGAGATTTCTGGTCGATTCTCTCTCTTTGACAAATTATCACATTAAAACGTACTCGGTTGTAACTCTCTTTTATGGAGTCGGCCCAAAAAAATTTCCAAACTCAATTCTGGAAATTAGTTGTCCCTCGTTTATCAGGAACGATGAGTGAAGGTTGAGAAACATCTTACTGTGACAATCGGTGTAATCAACCTGTAGCAAAAGCTTTGATATTTATGCACTGCAATCAAACAAACCAAGAGGAGTCAATGCAAACTAATCAGAATTATGTAGACATTTACCTGATTTGTTGACTGTGATCAGTTTATGGCTTGATATTGAATGTCCTTGTTGGTAATATATTTATAAATATTCATTAATAAAATGATAGAATTGACAGGGGGGGGTTGGACATTCCTGAAGGTGTTTGACAGCCATTTTGATCTCCACAATTCCAAAGAATGAGACTGGAATCAGTTGGAGCAGCTGTTCATTTATTTGCGGTACAGAAAAACGTTTAGGTTAGTAAGTCTACTGAGAGATGACAATACCATATCAGGAGCTGTAAATAATTTAAGGAAGTTACACACTGCTCTCTAACCCAGAGACTTGCACATCGATCCTGCAGCTGTGGGATGACTGCTGCTGCAAAAATGAATAAATAAATAAATAAAAAAGAGCTGATATAAGTTTGGTTTGAAAGGTAAGATGTGGGAAAAGCCAAACCTATGAGATGGAATCGTAAAACATTTGCTGTTATATTTTAGACTTATGAAAGTAACCCAATTTTTACACAATCCATCTGTATCCTTGAAATGTTATGTTCTACCTTCAGCAAATTCATTGTGGTAATTTGTAGAAGGCAGCAAATCCATTCAGCACCTAAGAGGTTTTTAATTCCAACTTTCAGAACTTCAACAGTTGTTTGGCCCCACAAAAGTTCATGAACTACAAAAAGTTTCAATGACACAGTAAATGACACAATGCACAATGATCCTGCTTTAAAAACTTAATAAGAACATGGGGCCGTTATTCTCTTAATGTCAAGTAAATTAGCTACCATCTACACACATACTCCTTTCACAGGCTCCCTTTCAGATGTGAAGTACACAATGTCCTGCTAAAGAAAATCCATAATGGTTTGTCCACTGTAGAGCTGGACTCAGCCCCATGCATTAATCAGAAATCTTGATGTTACTACTTCACACTTAATGAAAGAAGGTAATATTTTGCATCATTGTCACACTGACAGACTTGATGGATGAAGCCAAGCCGCGTACACACAATATGTAGATAATTCAAGAGTAAGACGTTCGGTTGAAGCCTAAAGCTGCAAACCCATTCCTCGGCTTTGCGTGCTTGTGACTGGAATGAGTACAGATCTGCTCTAATAACCTGATGCATTATTTAGAGCTCTCTCAGTTCTACTGTGCATTTAGTGTAATGACCTGTCAAGGCTGAATGCAATCACAGAGGACTGACTTCAGTGATCATTCGATGATATAGTAAGGTAAATGGTTGTTTTGGTTCGCAGTGAGTGATGAGTGGTTATGACTGCAGTCAGTACTTTGCCTGCAGGCAGCACAACTGATTTTAATTTTCATTATAATGATCAGAGCCATTTACACTGCTGTCGACTTTGTGAAGTTTAACATTGTACAGAAGTGTATTTTCAGTTTTGTAAGATGAGAATTGTACAAGAATTCACATGACAAAATCCATCCTCCATCTTTATTTCGCCATCCAGCTGATTATTGTGGAGTTGACCCATTAAACACACACGCACACCCATGGGCAAAATCTAGGGTCCCCAATTACTGTGAAATGCATGTTTTTGGATGGTGAGAAATAATCAGGTAAACCAGACAAGAACATGCAAACTCAGCACAACCAGAACCAGGGGTCATTCTTCGACTAGGAAAAACATCTCTAACCATTACACTCCTATGTTATCACAAATCTGTAAATATATTTGCTATTATATATATTATCAGTCAGAAGCTGCAAGACATCACCATATTCTAGGTAAGATGTGATTTGTAAAGAAATCACAGGTTAAAACTGATATTAAGACACGTTTTTAGAATTTAATGTTATGTAAATGCAACAAAGATAGTTTAAATTTAAGAAATAAGCTTTGGTGAGCATGCCTTCAATTTTAAAGACCGAGTGCCTGAATACCTCCACTGTGGAATCTCAAGCAAAACAGAACTATATATTCCACCTGTGAACGTGATGTTAAATAACATGTTTTTCAATCTCAATGATTGAGAGTTGGCAGACCTGCTTTGCTTGAATTTGAATCTCCAAGCTTACTTCACATATCTTCACGGTTAGCCTGCAGGGACACTTGCATTGTTTTGGACATATGGAGTGTGCATGCCTGAAATGTAAAACCAATACCTTTTTACAGTTTCTTCATTTGGTTTTGAAGTGAAGTATTAAGTAAACTGCCCCTAAAGGCACGCTCACAAAAACCTGACATTTGCTTAATGTGACTGATGATCAGGGAAGTCTTTGTAGCTGGTGTCGCTCTGAAGGACCTGTATGTCAACATTTGTACTCAAAAAGAAAGGAATACGAGAAGGAAACACAAGTCGTGAAGCAATACAATCAAGAACAAGAACGCAAGTGGAAGACACACCCGTGCCTGTTGCCCCTCTACTCTAGTTGGTTATCATAACCAGACAAAACACCTTAAGCACTGACCTCATAGATGCTCTCACATAATTGATGTATCGAGTGACAACAAATAAATTAAATCAGCCGTTATGTGTTCTGATAGTGAGGAAAACCACAGACTTAACAATTCAGTGTCATTTTGTAATGTGATAGATGTAGTTACCGTTCAGTCACCTGGTCACATCTTCTGCTTCAGCAGCAAAGTAGAGTAACCTAAAAACCTGCTCTGTGCCCTGTTGTTTATCAGTGATTGCGGTGACCCAACTGCTAAATCGCCTGGACAAATATTTGCACACGTGTTTTACTGTATGGTTAAAGATGTATCAGATTCTTCTTCTTTTGTGGCCTTCCGGAGCTTCTCTTGAAGCCGGAGCCACTGCTGTGCTGTCCCTTCAGCAGTCAGCCAGTGATCCTGTTTTTATACATGTTTTGACCTTTTATTTTAATAAAGACTAAATCTCCTGGTAATGGAGTTAGACAGGATCACAGTATGTTTGAAAGCCATGCTTGTCATATTCATATAAAAAAAGTTTGACTTTTTTTTTTTACTTCAGACAAGAGATCTTTGTTGTTTTGGAATTAGATCTGAATAATGAAAAGCTCTGTGAAATTATTGTAAATTATTCAGTCAGGTGTCTTACCTCATTTGGATTTTGATTTGTGTGTTTGTTGCAAATTATATTGGTTCAGTTACCTCTCCAACATCCCTCCCCCACCCCCCACGTCCTTCCAGTCATTTGCTTTGCTTTCAGTCGGCAGTGGAAGCTAAGAAAGGAATAAGAAAGGAGCTTTGTGAGGAGGACAGTGATTGTTTGTTTATGAGGATGCTAGCCTTGTGGTGACATGCCTTTTTTTTCTCTCCCCCTCACAAGGCCGTTAAGTGAAATAGATACTTGTACCTCTATGTAATCAAATGTAACCCAGATACATCGTTTTGGAGTCAAACAGGGTTTTTTTTAACTTGATTCATGTGGCTCTCATTCCTTGCCCCGGGACAAGAGCTCTGGTTTTGAGTTGAACTGCTAAGAATTGACCAGAGAGATGAATCTGTCCTGCGGGAAGGGCTGCATTTCAGTTTGCAAGTCGACAGGTGAAAACCGACATGTCACATGTAATGTTAGGTCCTGAGAGTGATCTCGAATAAATGAAAGAGATAGTAGCTTAAATAAAAGTTTCAGATCTCCTTGTGGGTTTTAGATATAATCTGACCACTTCAAGCAACCCTGATTATTTCTCTGCTTTTCGTTTTCCCCGTCCTCTCGTGTTCAGTGATGGAGCCCACCGTTGTGAGTACGTCCACGCTGGCCCCGGATGAGTTTGACAGGAATGTGCCGCGGATCTGTGGCGTGTGTGGTGACAAAGCCACTGGGTTCCACTTCAATGCCATGACCTGTGAGGGCTGCAAGGGCTTCTTCAGGTACACAACCGCCTGCACGTCCATGTCAAGTCCAAGTCCAGATGTAAACTGCAAAAAGAAAACAAAACCTACATATTGACAGAGTTATTGATTCATGCATACACAAGCATAGAAACGCAGGTCTGGGATTGCATATTTAATGGCCACCCACATACTTACATGCATAAAATATAATTGCTGCCCACAGTTACAAGGGACGCACACACAGAAAGCATCGACAACACCCGTGTTTGCGGTGGAGCTGCGCAGCAGGCCGAGAATACAAACGAGCTGAATCCTATACTTAATGTCATGGCTGCTCCCTTCACATTGATACAGCCATGAGTTTCCAATTTAGCCCGAGACAAAACGAAAGCGGGCCATGATTTGGCTACTCGTGTGTGTTTGATAGATCTCGGCCGGTTGCGTATGTTCCTCTCAGCAGTGTTGATATTTAAAGGGAGAGGAGAGAAGAGACGGATGTTGAATAAGCTTCTTCCTCGTTTCTCAGACGACCCTAGCGTGAACTCCTACGCGGGATGTGTGTCCATGTGTGCTCACATCTGTGTATAAACGTTCATACATGCATGTCCATTATGGACTAAATCATGGTGGTTTGCGTCACTGTTTGGCAAGAGTCATCTTTCACCCCTGGATTCTTTGGCTCTCATCCATATTTGTGCAGCTTCTCTCGGTCCCAGATTTTGAAGGGCAAAAAATATTTATCCGCTTCTGCCATAATTATTATTTATGTAAAACACTGTCAAAGATTGCCACTGAACCTTCATCTGTTAAAGTCTTTGCACGAAACTATTGCAAACATAATTAGGCACATGTTCTGGCACACACAGGAATGTTGAATACATTTTAAAGAATCTTATAACTTCGTCAACTTCATAACTTCATTTTTACTTTTGTGTGCTTGCAATCGTCTCTATATTTGCATTTTAAAAGACTGAAAATGTTCCCGGTTGGTTTAGACGCAGTATGAAGCGCAAGGCCACCTTCACATGCCCCTTTAACGGCAGTTGCACCATCACCAAGGACAACAGGCGCCACTGCCAGGCATGCCGGCTCAAACGCTGTGTGGACATTGGCATGATGAAAGAGTGTAAGTATGACAGGTGACCCTCATGTCCTCTGACCCCCGTTTGTTACGTAGCAAAGTTATTTTAGTTGCGTGGATCTTGGATTAGTCAAGATTTGGAGCACAATATCACTTTTTAATGAGCGATATTGGAGTGACTGTATAGTAAAGTTTGTTTTCTGGCCTGGTCCAAGTTTGCCGACGCTCATGGACACCAAAATATTCCAATTTATATGTTAATTACAGAATTTTTTTTTTTTTTTTTTTTTTTTGGAACAACAGTCAAATTTACACAACGTGTATTTGCTGTCTTGGGGGGGCCAACTGTCCACTTGTAAATATTATGTAAGATTTGGACTCAGGTCAAGTTTCTCTGGGTCTTTGCCCCATTAGAGTGTTTACATGTTCTGTTTGAGTAAGTGGAGCCTCCCTACATTGTGTACAGTAAGTACGCTCCATCTGAAGTTTAAACACCTTATGCACAATGTAACCGGGCCCCTTCTTTCCAGAGTGCTGTTTGTTTTCATAGTCTGTAAATAGCAGGTCCATCTTTTCTTGTTTTCTTCTAATATCCGGATATTGTGTGCAGGCCTTTACTTAAAGCAGCAGTATTTTTTTTTCTCTCTCCCTGGCAGCTGAATGTTTTCTTTTCCCCCCGCAGTGTTTGTGTGAATACCACAAGAGCACTGCAATTTACTGTACATGAGCAGGAGTCAGTGGCGTTTGTGTTTGCTGTTGTAAAAACAGCCGCATGTTGTTGAGACCCAGCTCTCTCTCTCTCTCTCTCTCTCTCTCTCTCTCTCTCTCGCTCTCTCTCTCTCTCTCTCTCTATTTCTCTTTCTTTTTCTCTCTCTCACTCTCTCTCTTTGCTTTTTAGACTTGTGGGACATTAATATCCCACTTGTCTGTTTTGTCATCCCATCGATTTCGCTCAGTGTTGTTACCACCTCAGAGCAAAGCCACACAAATAATACTATTAAAGATACCACACATTATAGCTCTCTCTAGAAATTTCAACAACAAAAAAAAAATCTTCTCTTGTGGTTTGGATGAGTTTATCCTCTCATTACCGTTGATCAAGTAATATCTTTGTTTTTGGGTTCAAATGGACTTTGTGACATATGTACTTTTATTAAAAGTCCAAAAAAATATCGTCAAGGTAATCCATCTTTTCATGTAAAATACATGAAATCATCCAAAAAAAATGTATCATGTAAAGTTCTCTTAAGTCTTTACCTTGAGTGTGGGGGAGCCAGGTTCAAATCCCAGTTGAAGGCATCCAGCATGACATTTAATTGTTTTAATTGGCAAAAGAACAATTTAATTTTACATTGTGAGATGCAATTACTTGCTGTTGTACCCCCTGTAAAAAAGGTGCAGCTAAATAGATCCGAGTATATATTTGGTGGTTATCACATGATGATGCATTTATACCAATAAAATATGCTTTTCAACTCCAGTTGTAAAGTTTTACAGTAATTGTCTTGAGTGTGAACTGTTAATGTTAATTGAAAATGTCAATATAAAGTGAGATATTTATTTATTATTGGATTGGTCCATAGTAGTCCATAGTTAAACCACAGTTTAAAAGTATTTGTTTTATATTCCCTCAAATTTGATCAAAGAGCAACAAAGAATTGAATAAAAAATAATTACAAAATGGGATTGACGTTAAGATTGTTCTCAGTTTGTACTTTACAAGCCCCCTATGATGACGTTGAAGGCTATTCACCATTCAGAAGTCTATTTCTGGCGTGCAACAGGTGGTAACAAGCACCCCGAGTGTCTCACTGTACTAAACAAATCAGCAAACTCATCACAAAGGCCTTGGGACAGGGCTTGAGAATGGAGCATGGTGCTTTAGGTTGTGGCATGTTTGCCTCCTTCTCTGGACACCGACACCGTGTGGCTGTCACCACAGGAACGCAGAGACCTCCGTGCATGTTTTGAAAAATGGAGAACTGCTGTTGTGTTCTTAACAGGCTTGGACCAAAATGGCCAGACAGCTTCCTGAATATTTCTCAAGCTTGAATTAAACCTCACTCAGTTCTTCTGTTAGAACCTAGAGTTAACCTAAAGCTGACGCTGCTTCACTCCACTAATCACGGCTAACTGAAGTAACTCTCGTATTCAACATGTGATGTACGACTAGCTAACTTTCAGCAGGGCCATCTTCATGTTTTATTCACTTGATTCCAAAAGTTCAGATATCTTTGAGGAGAGAACTGATGACAGGTTTTCGTTACTCTCAACAACTCCAAGAAAAAAACTCCTTTAAAAAAAATGTTTCCATTTTCTCAAACTTATCGTAATACTTTTTTGCCAAAGACCCACTCTGTGGTTCGATAATCCAATGAACGTTTTTTTAATAGGTTACAAAGGGAGAAGCATCCTGTCTGTGTAGTGAACTCGTCACTGACATTTACTTTGAATCACCATCCTGCTTCCTGAATTACTCGTGAGGGCCAGGTGTGTGTTCATCAGCTCAGAATGTATCAATACAACACACACACAGACACATAGACACACACACACACACACACACGAGCACACACGATCAATAGTGAATTCAGAAATAAGTAAATGTTTTTATTGTTATATTTACTTTATAACCCTAACCAAGTACGATTAGTCATGAGGAACAAAGTCTTATTTAAATTGGCAACCAATCAAGAAGCTATTTAAAGAGAGCAGGGAAGGGTTACATAAAAAGAGAACTGAGTGAAAATGAATAGCACACAATCAACTGATAATTCATGCAAGAAGAATTATGAAATAACTGTTTCTGTCTGGTTCATGTCTGAACATTGATACCACACTGGCATAGTTCTCAATAGTTTTCAGATAATCTGTGTTCAAATTTTTTTGTTAATGAGACCCAAACGCTTGTAGAAACTGACATGACTCTTACTTTTCTTGGATCTGTGTTTTAGGCAATGTGAAGGAGAGTGGATTATTTAGGGGGGTTTTTTTGTTTTGTTTTTAAGATGCTCAGCTATGAGCCACTTTAATCATTGCGAAGGCCCCCTAAGAATTCATCCTTACCAGCAAGTGGACAAATTATGTATCAATGTATGAAAAATATGGTAATAAATGTATTCTTAAGGATTAATTGTGTTTTCTGATCAAAGTGCATGCATTTGATATTTCAGTCAAAATAATCTCAATAGTACAATAATGTGGAATCATTTCAATTGATACGTGGTTTAAATGTGCTCAAAATGATCCTACCTTCAGATATCAGGACGAAACTGTATGTGGCCAATGAGGCACAGGTGTCTTGTGGATGTAAAGATGTTGTACATATCACTGAGTAGTGACCTTTTGAAACAATGATTAAAATACAAGCTGGGAGTCATGTTTGCTATCTGAAAATCCCTTTTCATTCGCATATTAAACTCAATTGTCACAGCAGTTCTGTGTTAATCGTACCCACAGGCCCTTTACGCTTTGCGGCCAGAGCAACAACACCAACAAACCATGTGGCTGTGAATGACATTCAGTTGTTAAAGTACACACAGATAAGGCGTACAATGTTTCCCTTGTCGCTGTATGTAGTTCTGCAAATCTCACTTCATTTTTCATCTAATGGAAAACATCTGCAATAAACGGGTTTATTGTTAATAGGATAAACACACAGTCCTTCAATGTGCACTAAAACCACACCCAGGTTTGGTGCCAGTCTCCTCCATCTCCTGCTGTTTGTCCAGCGAGTTAATGGTTAACCAGATCAATACACACTGTGTATCTGCAGTCCCACCTCATCCTGAGTGCCACTGTCACCTGAACTCTGGACGCTGCATCTCACACAATGGACTCTTTCTTTGCTTGATTATTGGAGAGGTGGGGGAAATTTTATTGCAGCTTTCAGCACAACAGTACATTTTCAGCTGTGAATCCTTCACCCTGAAGCTTCATCTGCATGTGAAACCAAACGGAGGAGAAACGTTTCTTCAAAGCTGCTTCAGAATTGTTGACAAGAATCCAGCAACTGGAGATTCTTCTGTTTTTCCTGCCTCAGATTGTCATCTCTGCATTTGTTCAGACGAAGAAATAACAGCAGAGGAGTGTTGGGACTCTTGTGGGACTCTTGTTGGAATTCCGGCGCACACGTGGGCTTCACATTCACTTCATCCTGGAGAAGTTGATGAATTCAAACCGTAGTAACTCTTGCGCTTCTGATTGAATTTTTTTTCATTGCTGCTCAGTCCCACCTTCTTCGACTTCTGAAATATTTTGATTTGGAGGACGTGCAGACTTATTTTTTTTTTCTAATGGGCTTCTAAAATAGGAGCCCTGACCTCTGCATCTTTTCTGCCTGCAGGGAGTAACAGAGGGTGATCAAGTATCAGGAGTGCATGAATGACCTCAATACCGAAGTGGGGAAAACCTCCGACATACTTCCAAGTGCCTTCCAATCATTTGTTCAGCATTTTAATGGCTTCTTATATCTGAGATAAATAGAACTATAAGAAGAAACTTCAAGAAGAAATTGATAGTTGAGTTGTCGGGGTGGGGGGCTTCAGGCTACAGTTCGGCTCTGGCTTGCGACCTTGTCTAGACCCTGTCAAGATTGATGGGGTTGTTTTGCAGACGGAGGTAACTGGAGGTTAAGTTCACATCTGTTCTCTGTAACTCAATCACTTGGTCAGATCGCAAAACGGACTCCACACGTACTCTGAATCTCATTATTTCTTCGGTCCACTTTTCTGTCTTCTCAGCGTCTTTCGTTCCAGTTGCACCTTTGTTGTGCATTAGTCCTCCTCTCCTTAAAGTAAACTTTATCCATTCTTCGCTGGTCGTAAACAGAGTGATTACAAGGCACTCAGACCAGGACAGCACCAGACACACACACACACACACTTACTAGGAGGAGTAAGCAGGGAGGAAAAAAAGGAAAAAGCTACTGGCATGATAATAAAGGACTTGTTGGCCGGGGTTACTAGAGGGCAACGACCATAACTCCTCTCCCTGTGTGTGTGAAAGGAAGCAAGAGAGAGCCAGAGAACGACAGAGCGAGACGGGGATCATGTGGCTGGAGTGCGCCGTGTCCACTGCTCAGCGCTGACAGTGAGCAGCTCCCAAAAAATAGGGGGTGGACACTGCAGCTGCCAAACCACTGGACTCCTCATTTGTCTTCTTGTATTTTTCAAAAAACTCACCGCGACTGACGAGTCTTCTCCAAACGATCGAGGAGCCCTGCGGGGGACACTTTTCAGGAGAAATCTGCGTTTATCCAGATCTGGCTTGGTGAACATGGAGCTGGATGAAGGGGATTGCTCGATGTCGGACTGGGAGGCCGTCCTGGAGCTGGACGAGGCCCTGGCAGGATGGCTGCTGCAGGGTCCTGCTAGAGGGGAGTGGGGTTGGGAGTGGGGCTGGGCTGCCTCGGATCTCCAGGACCCCGAGTGGGACAATGAGGAGATTCCTGCTGTAAGTTGACCAACTTGCAAACCAGAATGTTCAAGTGAAGAAATCCACATGCGGAGAAGTTAGAAGTTAGACTTTTGTTTTATAGTTTTTTTGTTTTGTTTTTAGGAGTAATCAGAGTGGAACATCATTGTTGTGAAATGTGTCGTTGCTGTTTGCTGCTGTGAGCATAGTTGTGTGGTAATTCCCTCCTCTCACTAAAACAACTGGTTTGTTTATGAGTCATAGCTATTTCAATTCCTCGGGAGTTCACACAGGCCCCCTGTTTGGACTCATTATCAGGTTACCATGTAAGTGTTTTTTTTTTCTACCAGCGTAGGTGTGTGTTTGTTTGTTTAGTAGACAGGGAAGAAGAAAAAAAACATCACTATGTGCAGTTGATTTTAGCAGTCACTCACATGCTTTGAGGCCAGTTGTTTTCTTCCCCACATGTTTCCCCGAGGCGAATTGAGCAAAAGAGAGAAGAGGGGAGAGAGAGATCCTCCCAAACAGTCCCTCGCTATTACAACTCTCATTACTTTAACAAGAAAAGCACATGTGGTTCTTACCACGTTGCTCATTTAGGAACCGCTGCTGCTGATCCAAAGGAGTGTTTTTACATTCTTCTTCCTCTCTTTCAATTTTCCCATGTACTATATTGCCAGCTATTGTTTCCTGGAGTTTTCCTGTTGAAGCATCTGGCACAGACAGTGAGAGCCCTCACTCTGGTGCACACTTGGAGATTTCATACATCACACACTCACTCCAAACATGATCAGGTCCGCTGAAGCCAGGAGAAAGTGGATGTGATCAGCGTAAATAGGACAAACTCACTTTGACCCTGTTCGTGGAACTCTTTTGTTTACACTTTCAGTGGTTTTCCTTCCCCCGCACACTTAACAATAGCCTCATTGTCGAATAGTGTAGCTCTGTAGTTCAAATCTGATGTTATTCATGATTTACATTGTAAGTTCTTGCCGTGGCAGCATGTGTATTGAATGATGTGCACCGTGCTGATTTTGTAAATGACTGCGCTTTAAATTACTCCCGAGTGTCAGCCTTACTCACAGAACAAACTCGGGCTGCATACCTCTGCTTGCCATTCACTGTAGTCTCATTTCCAGCGCCTGTCAAAATCCCCCACAGAAGGAAAGTCAGAGTGTGATTGAAGCAATCCTGATCAAACCTGTGGGTGGTTTTCACATGGTTTTCTCACATGCTCATGGAAACAAATAACACCGAGCTGTGTGACAGCAACAACATCGTTGAGAGTGTGAAGACGCGAGAGTGAGTAGTTTTGGAGGCAAACATTTTAAATGCGTGTGTGTTTCTGCAGGTGCTCAGCCCGACATACAAGCAGCGCAATGAGGACTTTAGGAAACTCTTCAAGCAGCTCCCTGACACAGAGAGACTCATTGTGGGTGAGTGGATGCCACAGACACACAGTGGGGCCATGTGAGGACTGGCAGGGTGCAGGCGTGGTAAGGAAACGATCAAAATGAGCAGAGGAAAGAGGAAACGTGTAGGATATGCTATGTGTCAGCACATGAAGATTAGAAATGTCTCTATAAAATGCCGACCGGCTATAATATATGTAAATGCCACCATGCAGAGCAATGGCTCACAATGTATACTGTATGTAAAGAAGAAAGAAACACCTTGGAATTACATTTTTCTGTGGAGTTGGCGGACTTGCTCAAGGTCTGTCAGCAGTAGGATTTAAACCATGTACCCCTGAAGAAAGACTTACTTTTCTAACTTGTAAGTCATTACACAACATGCAATAACACGTGTAGCAAGCGAATATACTACAAGGGTGTAGACGAAAGACACAAGAGAAAATAGTCTCAAACAGGTAAAGTCTAATGATTTAAAGATTGCCAGTGGTTTGAAATATTCATGTCAAGACACTATACATTCAAATAGACTATAACAGGGAAAAAAAAAAAAAAAACATGCTTGGTCAAGTATGAGTGACTGTAGAAAGGGTAACTACATACAGTAAATAGTCACAGTTATACCAAGTGCAACAATATCAATTTACCTTCTATGTGGCTTCATAGGTAGAAGGTACATACAGGATATGAAACTGATCAAAGTTGAGTATGCAAGATAACAAACTACAACCTGGACAGGTCCCCGGTGAATCATAGGGACAGAAACACACCTACGTTTAGTTCAGAGTCGTATAAATATTTAGGAAAAACCCATACAGCAGAGAAAGAACCCTCAAACCAAGAATCAAACTGGGGACCGGATTACAATCTCAACAAGACATCATCAGAAGACCATGAGGGTCTAAACCAGGAGCAGCAAAGATGCAGTTTGTGCACCAACATGATTTTTCAATGATCTTCAATCCCATTTGAAATTATCAAGGAGATGTTAACTGCCGTTGTAATGCAAAAATGCTTGTAGCTGAGACATTAGTGATGCAGCAGTGACACCTAGCTTTCTATCAAAATAGCATTTGCATCAAAGCCATGCCATGAGTTTGTGCAAACATGCTTGGTGGCTGCAGAAATCCTCCATCGAATGAGAACATTTTTGAATGTGGTATTGTTTGCACAGAAACTAAAGAAAAGCATATCATATACCTGCATGACACAAAATATGTTTAATTGGGCTGTATGTAGCCAATAACTTCATCTAATTCGATGGAAAAACAAGAGAAAGCATACTTTAGGAGACTGAGATTTTATTATGTGGTGTATGTGGGTAAGAATGTACAGTCTGATAAATGACTTTTGTATCCTTCTAATTGCTTGTCATAAGATAATCCAATTTTCCGATTGTGTTGCCAGTTTTCCAATAAATACCAGCATTGTTTGAAATGGCTTTCAATAAAATCAAACTTTGTGTGTCCCACTGACGTGTAGTAATGAATTCTCTAGTTTTTTTTTTGTTGTTTTTGTACATATGATGGGAATTTTTCTCTTTTTTTTTGCACCTGTTCTGTGTGCCAGACTACTCCTGTGCTCTTCAACGGGACATCCTCCTGCAGGGACGACTCTACCTCTCTGAAAACTGGATCTGTTTCTATAGCAACATCTTCCGCTGGGAAACACTGGTATGGCTGTTCACTCCCCAGTGTGCTTTTATTGACAGTATTAGGTCGTGTATGTGTGTGTGTGTGTGTGTGTGTGTGTGTGTGTGTGTGTGTGTGTGTGTGTGTGTGTGTGTGTGTGTGCGTGCGCACGGATGCGTTACAGTATGAATTTATGTCTGTGTGTTTTACGTGTAGCTGACAGTGCGACTAAAGGACATCTGCTCAATGACGAAAGAGAAGACTGCCCGCCTCATTCCCAACGCCATCCAGGTCTGCACAGACACTGAGAAGGTAAGGCAAGCCAGCTATATTATAGAGTAATTCATTTCAACAAGGTAATTTAAAGTGTTTTGCATCAAAAAAAAAAAATCGAAGCATAAGAGCAATTGCAGAGAAAAACTGAAAATAACGATTAAAGTGGTAAATAAATAAAGGGAAACACAATCCAACACAAAATGACAAAAGTCAGCAGCAAATGGTCTTCAGCCTTGTATAGAATTTTTTGTTTGTTTGTCTTCCAGAGAGCTTGTTTCAAATAATAGTTACCTTCGCCAACAGAAGGTGGGCAACCAGCGAAGTTGGCAAGGACCAATTGATAAGATTTTGCAATGTTAACGGCTAACCGTTTCCAAATAAATCCCCAAAAAACAGTGAAACTGCAGAAAGAAATGTCCCATTCATCTCCATTCATCCCATCACACTTTGAAATTTCCTTTGAAATTTTCTAGTACTAATAGCACTAATACATCTCCCAGAAAGCCTTGCATCATCGCCATAACCTGGTGGCTAAGTCATTTGTCTGCGTGTATTTATTTATTTTTTTGTATGTATATATATATATGTATTTGATCAACTTTTCACAAAAACTACTCACCCAAATTGATGCAGCTGCCTAACCTACCTAGTTAGCATCGATATGAGTGAACGGCTATCGTAGTAGCAATGCTAAATCGGTTCTGCAAACAAATGTGGCGTTGGCGAAAGTATGCGCTCTGCTGAGTGCCTATTCCAGTTTCAAATGTTTTCAAGGGAAACTCACCACACACTTCCATCCTTAAACATGTGGTAGGAAGCCAGCACTATAATCTCAGATGGGCTTTACAGTTAGTTTACATTAGCATGTTATTGCCATGAGTGTAAAGAGACACAAGAGGTGTAAAGTCTGCCAATTACAAGAGATAAGCCATTTAATTTCTTCGTGCCATGAGGAGGCCATGTTTCTTTTACAAAGGAGTGCCTGGAGAATGATTAGCGTGATGTTAACACTCTCCAATCACTGCCAATATATTTAAAGGAACCGCAGACTGGTGGGGTGTTAACTCTGCTCTAGAAGGATTTTCAAATAATAGAACAATGACACCATCCAACTCCCTTTTGATGAGTATTACCTGGTTATGAAAAAAATTATGTTCACTTATATAAGTTTGTTGTATTGCTTGAGCAGTTTCAAAAAAAAAATGCATGCTCTATCTGATTATTGGGGCCAAACTGGGGTCATTGTTTGTCTACTACAAATGTTCAACATAAAAAAACATCTATAAGATGTCTTGGGCGAAAGCTCCAATTTTAAGTAATCAGTACCATACTTCCCTTTCAGTCTTTCAGTTTGATTGTAAATCAGTCTGTTTTCCTACATCATACCTCAGGCTGTCAGTTTTTCCTCCTTTCTCATTTTTTTGCTGCCATTTATATTCAACTTCTTGTTGCATCTACCAGGGGAGGCACGTCTCACACTTAAAAAACAACTGTTCTGTAAAAATGTTACTAAGTCTCTTCTATGTAGCAGTGTTTTCAATCCACTAATATCGGTTTGCTTTTCATGCTCTGCAGCACTTTTTCACCTCATTTGGAGCCCGAGACAGGACGTACATGATGATGTTCAGACTGTGGCAGAATGCCCTCCTTGACAAGGTAAGCACTTCTGATCTCAAAGTGGATCTTTTGCCAGATGTTTCTCTGAGTTCATGATTTCTGTCAAACGTTTTGAGGAAGAAACTGTGCTGTGATGTCTTCTCAACTCTCCTCATCTCTGCTTTGGAACGTCTCTCTTACAGCCCCTCTGCCCCAAAGAACTATGGCACTTTGTTCACCAGTGCTATGGCAACGAGCTCGGCCTCACCAGTGACGACGAGGACTACGTTCCCCCCGATGACGACTTCAACACCATGGGGTGAGTCTGATGATGTTGCAGCATTTGTGACTATGGCGTCTTCTATAAACATTTTCAGTCCAATCACTAAATATCCAAACTAAGAATTGATTGCTGAACCCGCCGAGAGCTATAATCTGCACTCACATGTCTACTACATCTGAGCAGACACACTATGTCCAGCATCTTGCAGATAATTTATTTAGCTCCACAATTACACACTTAATATTCTTCTCTCCTCAAATGAGCTCTCAGCTAAATTGCATGGCAGTTTGCAGAGGTTGATTTTCAACTTATCAGTGCAGCAGCTGGGTTGGATGATTACACTCTGAGCCGTCTTATCCTCCATTTAGAGCAGTTCTCATCTTTGGAGGATTGTTGAGGTGAATCTATGAAATGGTGAGAATAAGAAGAGTGAGTAACAAAACAATTGAGATAATGTAGACAGAGGAAGACAGTTCCTATACAAAAATGACTCGTGTAATTTCATAGTGCTCATCAGTAACTAATGAGTTACTTTAACTTTATAACTCTAGAGTTCTGATCCGTATCACAGATCAGATTCGGCTCAACTAAATAAAAGGTCTGCAAACTGTTTTCTGGAACCTTCAGGTTCAGTGAGGAAATCCCAAATGAAGAGAACGAGATCAACAATGACAACTTGTCAAAGAGCAGCGCCGAGGCCAAGCCTGAGGGGAGCCCGCCTCTGCTACATAAGAAGGTCGTCCCAAACAGCGCCATCCCCGTCCCCGGCAACCTCGAGCCTCCAATCACAGTGAGTCACACCAGCGCCTCCACTCATCACACTAACTTGAGTATAATCGTTTGACATGAAATAACCAGGTTGTACGTTTCCCCTCAGTTTGACCTCCCGACTGACGAATATGCAGACTGCCTGCCAGATGGCGAGCTGCTGGCTGTACCTCTGGTGGTGGAGGAAAACGAAAACAGTGGGCCCGGCGGTCCCGTTCCCTCTCCCTCACTCGACTTCAACGACAACGAAGACATCCCCACTGAGCTGAGTGACTCCTCTGAGACGCATGATGAGGGTGAGGGCACTGAACTGAGTTGGAGATAAGATATTTAATATCAATGGTTGTGGACAAGGCTATGAATGAGATTTACAAACAAACACGGTAGGAGCAGTTCTCCAATTTTTTTTTTTTTCAACCTGGCAACTTTTTGTGTGCCTTTAATATGTAGGTGAGGTACAAGCTTTCCACGAGGACCTGAATGGCCGGCAGTATATCAATGAGGTGTACAAGTTCAGCGTGGATAAGCTGTACGACATCCTCTTCACAGAGTCTCAGTTCATGAGTGACTTCATGGATCAGAGACGCTTCTCAGGTCAGTACGACTGATGCTTCTGTGGGAAATCCAGACAGTTCAGTGAATAACAATAGGGATCATTTCTTCATATTCATTCATTTCTTTGCTCAGATGTGATTTATCATCCATGGAAGAAAGAGGATGCGGGTAACCAGACTAGAGAGATCCTATACACAATCTCTTTGTCCAATCCCCTGGCGCCCAAAACGGCAACGGTCACGGAGACACAGGTGACGTCACCCACTTGTTCACTGAAACGTTTCTTCATGCCTGTGCATCTTAAAGTAACATTCACCTAACACACGTGTTGGTATTTCTTGTTCTCCCAGACTCTGTACAAAGCCAGTCAAGAGAGTGAGTGTTACATCATCGACGCTGAGGTCATCACACATGACGTACCCTACCACGATTACTTCTACACGCTCAACCGCTACATGCTTACCAGGGTGGCCAAGAACAAGTGTCGGTTACGGTGAGCCGAGCCCCACAAACCTGACAGATGATGTACTTTGTCCTGCTTGTATTCATTTGATCAATTCCAATCGTGCATAATTTCATCTATTTATTGATTGTGTATTATAAGGTGTCACACATTATGATGATGTTTGTTATAAGTCTGTTGAAAACATGCAAGCTGCACACAGAAAAACACTTCTAAGCCCAACTTTGACTCGAACGAGCAACCTTCTCACCGTTTTTTATGCGTCATAACAAAACGTGTGATCAGGATGTTTGAGGACTCCAGAAGAATATTTAAGGCCTCTGGTACCCGGAAAGCTTGGAAGCCTTCAAAATTGTATTGATTTACTAAACATGTATTCCTTTTTCCTCCATCAAAAGGACTAAAACAGTCTACTGTGATGGATCCAGGGTAAACCTTGCCTTCACTCATAGTACGCTGGTATCACCCGTTGCCCCCCGCAACCATAAATAGAATAAATCTGTACAGAAGGGGGATTAATGGATTGATTTCTGTCTGTCTTTCAGGGTATCAACAGAGCTGCGCTACAGGAAACAGCCGTGGGGGTTGGTGAAAGGTTTCATTGAGAAAAACTTCTGGAGCGGACTGGAGGAGAACTTTCGCATTCTTGGCAAGTTTCAGTGGGATTTATCTGTTTTGATTCTGCAATTTGTTTACAAGTAGTCTATCAGGATCCAAAGAGAACCCAACGGGAGGGGAAAAAAATAATACGTGGTTTGATATTCTCTCTTTCTCAGAGCTGGAGTTGTCCAAGCTGGAAGAGATACTAACAGAGTCCCACCAGCTCTCTCCGAAGGTCAAGGTGGTGAAGAACTCCACGGTGAGGCGGAAGAAGAGGCCGCTCCCCCACATGCGCAGCCAGCATCTGGACGAGGCGCTCAGCCCCGTCACCACGCCCACGGACGAGGAGGTGATTCAGCGGATCAAACAAGTGGCAGGCTCCACGCAGACCAGACACCAGAGTCCAGAACACCACCACCACCGTCTGCCCGGAGGCCTGGCGCTCTACAGTGTCTCCAAACTGCTGCTCATCATCAGTTTTGTGTACGTTTTGCTCATCGCAACACACACGAATGTGCAACATCATCTATTTAGGGATGTTTGAATGTCTGTTACTTATTTATGTCGCTTGTTAAAATTTAATGACTCAATGTTGCGTGATTTAATAAATTTTTGTAAAAGTCTTGTTATAGATATCTTATTGTTGTTTTGAGTATAATTCCTTTCTCTTCTCCTTTCATTGCCATCCGTAGGATCTGTCTCAGGTATATGTGTGTGTGTGTGTGTGTGTGTGTGTGCGTGTGTGTGCGTGCGCATGTGCGTGCATGTATCTTAGCTTTTAGGACAAGATACATATATTACAAAATCCCCATATCCTTTTTGTAATTTTCCATACACAGATGACTTGTGACTCATTTGCTGACTTTCTCTTTTTCTCTCATCCCTCCTTCAGCTTGGTGCTGCTGGTGTTCCTCAATATGATGCTCTTCTACAAGCTGTGGATGCTGGAGTACTCTGCACAGTCCTTAACAACCTGGCAAGGACTTCGACTTCATGAAAGGTACACAAAGATGCAAACCTGAAGGGTTTTCAACCAATGTTATGTCTGCAAAAAAAATAAATAAATAAATACTGCAAAAATAGTGTTTCCAA